>CAWUFW010016826.1:0-291412 GCA_963921515.1 Calotriton arnoldi
GTTACGTATTGCTGGTGGAAAAAGAGGCAAGAGAAGTGAAGAAAGAAGCAACAGAGATGCAAAAAGGGGGAACAGGGGTGGAGAAAGTGGCGAGAGGGGTGCAGAAAGAAGCAAGAGGGGTGCAGAAAGAAACAAAAGAAGAGTAGAAAGAAGGATCATGGGTGCAGAAAGAAGCAAGAGGGGTGCAGAAAGAGGGAAGAGGGGTGCAGAAAGAAGCACGAGTGGTGCAGAAAGAAGCAAGAGTAGTGCAGAAAGATGAAACAAAGGTGCAGAAAGAGGGAAGAGGGATGGAGAAAGAGGCAAGAGGGGTGCAGAAAGAGGCAAGAGGGGTGCAAAAAGAGGGAAGAGGCATGCAGAAAGAGGCACGAGGGGTGCAGAAAGAAGCAAGAGAGGTGCAGAAAGAAGCAACAGAGGTGCAGAAAGAGGGAAGAGGGGTGGAGAAAGAGATGAGAGGTGCAGAAAGAAGCAACAGAGGTGCAGAAAGAGGGACGAGGGATGGAGAAAGAGGCAAGAGGGGTGCAGAAAGAAGCAAGAGAGGTGCAGAAAGTAACAAAAGAAGTGCAGAAAGAAGGAACAGAGGTGCAGAAAGAGGCAAGAGGAGTTTCAGAAAGAGAAGAGGGGTGCAGAAAGAGGCACAAGGGGTGCAGAAAGAAGCAAGAGAGGTATAGAAAGACGCAAGATAAGTGCAGAAAGAAGCAACAGAGATGCAGAAAGAGGGAAGCGGGGTGGAGAAAGAGGCAAGAGAAGTGCAGAAAGAAGCAACAGACATGCAGAGAGGGGGAAGAGTGGTAGAGAAAGAGGCAAGAGGGGTGCAGAAAGAAGCAAGAGAGGTGCAGAAAGAAACAAAAGAAGTGCAGAAAGAAGGAACAGAGGTGCAGAAAGAGGCAGGAAGAGTGCAGAAAGAAGGAAGAGGGGTGCAGAAAGAGGCAAGAAAGGTGCAGAAAGAGGGAAGAAGGGTGCAGAAAGAGGCAAGAGGGGTGCAGAAAGAGGGAAGAGGGGTGTGGAAGAGGCACGAGGGATGCAGATAGAAGCAAGATGGGTGCAGAAAGAAGCAACAGAAATGCAGAAAGAGGCAAGAGAGGCGCAGAAAGAAGCAAGAGTGGCTTGCACACCATTAGTACCAATTTAACACCCACATTTAGCAATAAGTAACAGGTGACCATTCTAGGTTTACAAACGACCTTCCAACATGCTGTAACACTTGTTGCTGCATTTTTGGTAACGTTTGAGCTGGTTGAGCTAGAAACAAGGCTTTTTTTGTTCAAATCTGCAGATTAGGCAGCAGATGATGAATTATGTGGCTAATGCGGAAAATGTATAATTGTGCGAAAGTCGGTGCAGCCAAACAGTCACATAATTCCAGTGGCCCTGCTCATACCTCTGACTAGGTCCAGAAGTTCTCCTCAGTGATTCCTTCTTTTTTTTGTCTCATTGAGTTCATAGTATAGCTTCTATGGAAACGAGGAAGACTAAACCTGAGGTTACCACTCCACAACACAGACTACCATACCACATAATTACTCTCCGTAACACATAATCCCACTCTACAGAATTCCTATACACTAAATACCACATACTTTTTATCCACATAATTTTACTGCACAATACCACATAATTCCACTACACACAACCTACATCTACTCCACTCCAAGAAACATTAATAAAACACTTTTAGATTTACAACGCTAATAGCTCTAACTCTTGCAAATGCGAGACCTTTTACATTACAAATGCTTCTTTAACTGGTAGTCACGTTTGCAGAGTGGTGGAGAAAGGGGGCTGGGCCTCCAAACAGCCCTCAGGAATTCCACTGCGTAGGGCTTACAGGAGGTACCAGGAGGGCTACTTGGCCACCAAAGTCCCTCAGGAGTAAAGTGGACTTCATCCCCCAACCAGTACTGTGCCAGGAGTCACATTTGCAGAGTGGTGGAGAAAGGTGAGCGTGGCCTCCAAAGACCTCTCAGCAATCCCACTGTGTGGGACTTACTGGAGGTAACAGGAGGGGTAGTTGGCCCCCAAGGTAAACCTTGGGGGCCAACTACCCCTCCTGTTACCTCCAGTAAGTCCCACACAGCAGGATTGCTAAGTTCTCATAGCAGGCCATGCCCCTTTCCCCACCACTCTGCAAACGCACTTCCTGGTGCGCTCTTGGATGAGGATTAAAGTCCCCTTCACTGCTGGGGGTCCTTTGGGGCCAACTAGCCTACCTGATACCTCCAGTATGCCCCAGATAGTGGGATTGCTGAAAGGTGGACACAGGCCATGCCCCCTTTCTCCACCACTCTGCAAACGTGCCTCCTGGTGTGTTCTGGGTTGGGGAATTAAGTCCCCTTGAATCCTGAGAGTCCCCAGGGGCCAACTAGCCCACCAGGTACCTCCAGTAAGCCCCACACAGCTGTATTGCTGAGAGGGGTCCGAGGCCACGCCCCCTTTTTACACCACTCTGCAAACGCGCCGCCTAGCGCACTGCTGCTCGGGGGATGAAGTCCACTTCAGTCTTGAGGTCCTCAGGACACAAGGGGACCTCATCACCCCACCAGCAGCGCGCCAAGAGGCACGTTTGCAGAGTGGTGTAAAAAGGGGCGTGGCCTCATACCACCTCTCAGCAATACCACTGTGTGGGGTTTACTGGAGGTTCCTGGTGGCCTAGTTGGCCCCCAGGGACCCTCACTAACAACGGGGACTTAATCCCCCAACGTAGAGTGCACCAGGAGGTGCATTTGCAGAGTCGTGCAGGGAGGGGGCGGGGCCTCCGGCGAGTTGCCGGTTTCTTTTTTTTACATTTTTTTTATTTTATGGGAGGGGGGCCTCATGGCCCCCCTTCCCTGGGCCACTTTTGGCCCCGGGGACCCCATCCCCCGGGGCATACCCAGCTTTTTTTTAATTTTGGAGGGGGCCTGCGTGGCCCCCCACCTGAGGCCAACTTGGGCCCAGGGGACCCCATCCCCCAGGGCCGGCCTTCTTTTTAAATAATAAAAAAAAATTAAATTAAAAAAGAGAGGGGGGCACAGCGTGGCCCCCCTCCTGGGCCATTTTTGGCCCCGGGGACCCCATCCACCGGGGCTTGGCCATTCCTTTTTTTTTTTTAAAAAGGGAGGGGGGCCACGCAGCACCCCCCTCCCAGGCCATTTTTGGCCCCGAGACCCCATCCCCCGGGGCTTGGCCATTGCTTTTTTTTTTTTTTTAAATAAACTGAGGGGGGCCGAGTGGCCCACCTCCTGGGCCACTTATGGCCCTGGGGACCCCATCCCCCGGGACCGGCCCTTAGCGTTGGGGACCGTGGGGGGAGCCCCAATGCCCCCACAGTCCCTGCCGGCTCCCCGCCTCCTGCGGGAGCCGGCATTGCTTTTGGACAAGGGGAGCTGCTGACATGCAGCTCCCCTTGCCCAAAAGCAATTCTGCTTTGCTTCAATGAAGCAAAGCAGAGGTTGCTATGAAAGGGCGGGAGCCCGCCCTGCCATAGCAAACGGCAATTACCTGGGGGTGGGCACCCTGGGACATTGCAGGAGCCGGCCCTGGGGGGTGGCGGTCCCCAGGGCCATCAAGGACTCCAGGAGGGGGGCCGCGCGGCCCCCCTCCCAACTAATTTATGCCTTGGGGAGGTGGTGGTCCCCGGGGTCCGCAACGGACCCCCGCATTTCAATAAAGAGTGCCCTGGGAAGGTGGTGGAACCATAGGTTTCAGGGATGTTATAGTTAGAAATTAGCATTTAAAAAACCTTAGAAATTCACTGAAAAAAACATAGGTTTCAGGGACGTTATAATTAGAAATTAGCATTTAAAAAACCTTAGAAATTCACTGAAAAAAACCATAGGTTTCAGGGATGTTATAGTTAGTTGGACATTTCACTCTTACAAAACCAGAGAAATTGGGCCGTTATAGTTAGTTGAGCTAACTAAAACACGCGCCCCCGCAATGCACTGATGATGACGTCACATATTACATCACTCATGACATGGTCAGTGACATCACTGATGACATCACTGTTGAAATCTCAAATGACATCACTGATGACATCACTGATGACATCAATGATGACATCACCCACTTAATATCTGATGCACCTCCTAACACCATAATATAACCTTTCAAACACCCACTTTAAAGTACAGACTACCATTCTCGAAACCATAGACACACCAATACCAGTTAGTACATACCCACTCACTGATTCATAGGTCTGCACACATCCACTCACTCACCGACACGGTCACTCATACACGCAGTCACTCATCAATACAGCCTCTGATATATGCACTCACACACCCATACAGACACTCACATACTGCCACTCATCCATAGAGTTACTCACATACCTAGTTAGTCACCCAAAGAATCAATAACATTGCCATTTACTCACCTATATGGTTAGACTCACACCACCTCACTTATTCATACAGATACTAACTCATACTTACTCTCATACAATCACTGACACAAGCACACACTCATCCATACAGCCACTCTCACAATCACTCACTCTCACATATAGTCAGTTATATACTCCAACACTCACTTATACTGCCTTTCACATATGTAGTTACTCACACATATACCACTGAGACATCCATTCACTCACCAACACAGTCATACGCACACTCACTCACCCATACAGCCACCTCGCAGATGCACTCATGAACCCATACACCCACTGAATCACCCAGTCACACATCCATGCAGGGAGTTACAACCTCCCACCCACCCACACAGATACTCAGGCACTCATACAGGTACTCAGACAACCAATCATTAACCCATATAGACACTCATGTACCTACTCACCAACCCATGCAGCCACTTACATACCAACTGACAGACTGATACAGACATTCACATAGATTAGTCATTCACCCATGCATTCACTAAGACACGTTTAATCACTCACTTATACAGTCAGTCACGCACCCACTAAATCATCCATTCAGACACACACACCCACTCATTCTTCAATACACCTTTGCTTATCTATATATAACATTCTTAAACTTTTAAAAATCTCTGGATGATGTCATCAGTGATGTCATCAGTGATGTCATTTGAGATGTCATCAGTGATGTCATCAGTGATGTCACTGACCATGTCATGAGTGATGTAATATGTGACGTCATCAGCAGTGCTTTGCGGGGGCGCGAGTTATAGTTAGCTCAACTAACTATAATGGCCCAATTTCTCTGGTTTTGTAAGAGTGAAATGTCCAACTAACTATAACGTCCCTGAAACCTATGTTTTTTTCAGTGAATATATATATATATATATATTATCTACTGGCGGTCGCCAGTAGATAGTTATAGTTACAACCTATTATCCATAGGAAATCCGCGACATTCTATTTGAAATAACTCTCTTGCCGGTTGACGTATCTTCGCAAAACTTTCAAACTTTATGGCCCGCTCCGGTCCGCTCCTACCCTGAAAGTCTCGGGGGGATTCGTCAAGCGGGGGCCGAGAAAAAGGGGGGTCCCAAAACGCGTTTTCCCCATGCAATTTTCCATAGGAAACTTTAGACACGGCTACAGCCTGAACTGCTGAACGGAATTACACCAAATTTGGCAAAGATGTAGTTCTTGGTTCAGAAAGAACCCTTTTGTTAAATGGTGTAAATCCGTTCAGTAGTTGCTGAGAAAATCAAAAGTAAAAAGATAGATATATCTATGGCCGAGTAGGGTCCGCTTACCCTCAGCGCACCCTGCGCGCACCGTCCCGATCACGAGCTGCATGTTAATTGGCTGTCAGTTGGCTGTCAACATTCCGATTCAGGAAATGTTGGCAGCCATTTTGTCCCTCGGTAGAACCGAGGACAGAAACAAGTGCGCAAAGCGCACAAAGGGGGCAGGGTAGAAACACCCTGACCCCTAGGTTTGCTCAGGGGTCCCACAAGGACCCCCTGGGCAAAAAAAAAAATTTTTTAAAAATCGGCAGGATGCGCTCAGGGTGCGCGAATCCTGCTGAAAAAAATTGAAGCGCGGTCTCCGCGCTTCGATTGTATTTTGCCCTTGGGTGGCCCAAGTCCCGGGGGCATGGTGGGGGGGGGATAATTTAATGTGTGGGGGGCCTCAAAGGGCCCCCGCAGCCCTGGGGACCACCACCTCCCCGGGGCTTTTTTTTATAAATTAAAAACTCTGTGTGGGGGGCTCCAGCCCCCACACGCCCCGGGACCGCCACCTCCCCGGGGCACTAAACATTTAAATATGGGGGTCCGTTACGGACCCCCAGAGCCCCGGGGACCACCACCTCCCCGGGGCTGTGAACTGAATGGGAGTGGGGCCGCGCGGCCCCCCTCCTGGAGCCCTTGATGGCCCTGGGGACCACCACCCCCCAGGGCCGGCTCCTGCAGTGTCCCGGGGTGCCTACCCCCGGGACACTGTAGTTTGCTATGGCAGGACGGGAGCCTCGCGGCTCCCGTCCTGCCATAGCAAACTGCTTTGGATATTGGAAGAGAGAGCAGGGAAACCTGCTCTCTCTTCCAATATCCAAAGCACATTGCTTTTCCACATGGGGAGCTGCATCTTAGCAGCTCCCCATGTGGAAAAGCAATGCCGGCTCCCAAGGGACGGGGGGAGCCGGCGGGACTGTGGGGGGATTGGGGACCCCCCCACAGTCCCCAACGAGAGGGCCAGCCCCGGGGGATGGGGTCCCCTTCCCGTTTTTTTTTTTAATTTGTAATTAAAAAAAAGGGGTAAGGCCCTGGGGGATGGGGTCCCCAGGGCCCAAAAACAGAAAAAGAAGGAAGGGGCTACACAGCCCCTCTTCAGGGGACAAAAAAACAAAAATAAGAAATAAAACGATCGGGCCCGCAGGCCCCGCCCCTTCCTTCACCACTCTGCAAACGCGCCCCTGGCGCGTTTGCAGAGGGGAATCAATTCCCCTTGAATACTGGGGGTCCCTGGGGCCAACTAGCCCACCAGGAACCTCCAGTATGCGCCAGGGGCTGCCTTGCAGAGAGGTGTACAGAGGCCACGCCCTTTTACACCTCTCTGCAACGCAGCTCTGTGGCGCTTTTTGGAGGTATATGGTGGGCTAGTTGGACTCCGGGGACCCTCAGGATTCAAGGGGACTTAATTCCCCAACTTAAAACGCGCCACGGGGCGCGTTTGCACAGTGGTGAAGGGAGGGGCAGGGCTTCAGGTGACATGTGTGCAAACAGGCCCCGTGGCGCGTTTTAAGATGGGGAATTAAATCCCCTTCAATCCTGAGGGTCCCTGGGGGCCAACTAGCCCAACAGGTACATCCAGAAAGCGCCACAGAGCTGCGTTGCAGAGAGGTGTAAAAAGGGTGTGGCCTCTCTACACGTCTCTGCAACGCAGCCCCTGGCGCATATTGGAGGTTCCTGGTGGGCTAGTTGGCCCCTAGGGACCCTCAGGATTCAAGGGGACTTAATCCTCCAACTTAAAACGCGCCACGGGGCGCGTTTGCACAGATGTCACCTCAGGCCCGCCACCTCCCTTCACCATTGTGCAAATATTCTTCTAAAATCATCCGAAATACGAATTCCTATTTACTCACCTGTTATAAGGAGAGACCTCAGTGCTGCATCTTTCAGCCCAGTACTGGTCCTGAAAAGTAATTTTAACCGTACTTACCAGTAACTTGAATTTCCTTCCATAGGATATCATTGCCTGCTTTTTGTTGATAAAGTTTCTAAGTGTTGATTTTTGAAACATACAAATATTCCTCTAAAATCAGCCGAAATACGAATTCCGATTTACTCACCTGTTATAAGGAGAGACCTCAGTGCTATATCTTTCAGCCCAGTACTGGTCCTTAAAAGTAATTTTAACCGTACTTACCAGTAACTTGAATTTCCTTCCATAGGCTAACATTGACTGGTTTCACTTGGAAATTCTTCTAAGTGTGGAGTTTTGGAACTTTAAAATATTCCTCTAAAATCAGCCGAAATACAAATTCCGATTTACTCACCTGTTATCAGGAGAGACCTCAGTGCTGCATCTTTCAGCCCAGTACTAATCCTGAAAAGTAATTTTAACCGTACTTACCAGTAACTTGAATTTCCTTCATATGCTAACATTGACTGGTTTCACTTGGAAATTCTTCTAAGTGTGGAGTTTTGGAACTTTATAATATTCCACTAAAATCAACCAAAGTACGAATTCCAATTTACACACCTGTTATCAGGAGAGAACCCAGTGCTGCATCTTTTAGCCCAGCACTGACCCTGAAAAGTAATTTTAACCGTACTTACCAGTAACTTATATTTTCTTCCATAGGAATCCATTGTGTGGTTTTCAGCAGAAAAGTTTCAAAGTGTCGATTTTCACAAACTACAAATATTCCTAAAAAATCGCCTGTATGACTTAAACGCATTCTTTCGACTGTTTACAGGAGATGCACCAGTGCTGGATCCAGGATGCAACACTGAGTAAGAAAATGTAACGATAACAGTTTTTACCTTCTAAGTGAATTTCCTTCCATAGGATAACATTGGTGATTCTATGAGAAAAAGTTTCTTAGTGTCAACTTTTAAAGTACAATAATATTCCATAAAAATCACGACTGTAACCAAAACGCTTTTACTCAACTGTTTACAGGAGATGTTCCAGGACTGAATCTAGGATCCAGTCCTGTGGTTAGAAAAGTAATCCATAAAGTAACTAATTGCATTTAACTAGAAATTCACATTGAGCTGAATGTTGCATTGTGTTTGAAAATGTGTTGCCCATTGCAACAACTGTAACTACTGTACTTAAAAGTCTATTGCCTATGTGCAAAGTATTTAAACTAAAGTAATTCATTCTGAGAAAGTATTTTTTGTAATGTAATGTATAATGTAATTACAATGTAATTTAAAAAATAAAATATGTAAAAAAAATTGTTTCTGAAAATGTAGTAAATCAGTATGAAAAAAATTTATATAACAATTAATACATTTAAAAATTGTCATTTACAAAACCTTTGAAATTCACTGAAAAAACCGTAGGTTTCAGACATGTTATAGTTACAAATTAGCATTTAAAAAACCTTTGAAATTCACTGAAAAAACCATAGGTTTCAGGGACGTTATAGTTACAAATTAGCATTTAAAAAACCTTTGAAATTCACTGAAAAAACCATAGGTTTTAGGGACAGTTATAGTTAGTTGGACATTGCACTCGTACAAAACCCGTGAAATTCCCCGTTATAGTTAGTCCAGCTAACTATAACTCGCGCCCCGCAATGCACTGCTGATGACGTCACATATTACATCACTCATGACATGGTCAGTGACATCACTGATGACATCACTGATTGACATCTCAAATGACATCACTGATGACATCATCCACGTGATAATTTCATGCATCTTCTCACACCCTAATATAACCTTTGATACACCCACTCTAAATTACAGACTGCCATTCGCAAAACCATAGACACTCCAACACCAATAACTACATACCCACTCATTGATTCTGAGGGCTACGCACACATCCACTCACTCACCCGTACAGTCACTCATACTTACGGTCACTCAGTACAGGACTATCATATGCACTCATACTCCTATATAGACACTCAAACACCGCCACTCATCCATAGAGGTACTCACACACCTAGTCAGTCATGCAAATAATTTAACACACTACCATTTACTCACCTATACAGTTATACACACACCAGCTCACTTACTCATACAAATACTAGCACATTCTTACGCTCTTATACAATCACTGATACAAGCACACACTCATCCATACAGCCACTATCACAATCACTCACTCTCGCTTATAGCTATTTATATACTCCAACACACATATATACTGCCTTTCACATATGTAGTTACTCACACATGTACCACTGGGACATACATTCACTCACTAACACACTCTTACACACACTTACCCACCCATACAGTCTATCACAGATGCACTCTTGAAAGCATCCACCCAGTGAATCACCCACTCACACATCTATGCACAGAGTCGCACACACCCCTCCCACACAAACACTCAGGCACCCATACAGATACTCACACAAGCATTAAATAACTCATATAGACACTCATGTAGCTATTCACAAACACATGCAGCCACTTACACAGCAACAGACAGACGGATACAGACATTCACCCAGTTTAGTCACTAACCCATGCATTCAGTAAGATACCTTAAATCACTCACTTATACAGTCAGTCACGCACCTACTAAATCATCCATACAGACACTTACACACCCATTCATTCTTCAATACGTCTTTTCCTATATATATTAAAAATATTTAAACTTTACAGAAACACACAGTCACTGGATGATGTCATCAGTGATGTCATCAGTGATGTCATTTGAGATGTCATCAGTGATGTCATCAGTGATGTCACTGACCATGTCATGAGTGATGTAATATGTGACGTCATCAGCAGTGCATTGCGGGGCACGAGTTATAGTTAGCTGGACTAACTATAACGGGGAATTTCACGGGTTTTGTACGAGTGCAATGTCCAACTAACTATAACTGTCCCTAAAACCTATGGTTTTTTCAGTGAATATATATATATATATATATATATATATGAACACCACAACCGATTCCTCACAATCAAAGACCGGACACCGACACAGGGGGATTTAGGAATTTAAAAGTCTTTATTCCTCCATTGCGCTGCGACGCGTTTCGGCATTCACTGCCTTGATCACACAGTGATCACTTCCTGAATTACGTGCATAAATTAAAATTCAGCAAAGTGCCCCGATCACATGACCGGCAAGGTTTTCATGAAGCAGGAAAACAGACTATCATCCAGGAGCATTTTGCCAAGTTTCTATCACTTGGTCAATAACGTTTTTTACACATTTCTTTAATTCACTCCATATTTCTCGGATAGTATCTCCAATTCATTACAATTAAGGCTTCATATTTTAAATTACTTGAGTACAATTATATATCAGAGTATGCATGTGACCATTGTAAAACATCAGTTGGAATTCAATAAAGTGCAAGTGCAAATAAATAAATAAATAAATACACACATATATATTCATACATATATATATATGTATAGATGTGCATACAAATAATGGGCCAGTGCCCCATATTGATCTTCACAAACAGATCCTCTTCTGTAATCTATTGTGCACCCTAATAGGTACAACACTTGTTACATGCCCATTACATTACCATTTGTACATCATAAATTATCATGCAACAATATATTCATTGAAAAATAAAATAAAATAAAAAACAAACTTATCTAAAAAACCCCAATGTGTAACTACTCTATACTCTGATAAAACAAAAGCAAAGGGGAGGGTTTTTATCCCCCCTCACCCTATGATTTATATTCTCCTTCCTTTTGCCTATTTATGACATATCCACTTATCAAATATTTGAAGGGAGTAATTTATCTTATCTCCATATGTACTAAGTACACAACAATTTTTTAATGAAGATAATTTGTGGGAATATTCATTGGAATTCTTTTGGAGTTATACTTTTTCTTTTTATCTGTGACGAGAAATTCTTGTGGTTGTGCAAGTTCTAATTGCCAGTATGAACATAACCACAACAACATTAATGCCCATTACCACATTAAAATGCTATTGTAAATAAGTTTTTGTTTATGTTAATATTTTTATCAATATGAACATTTCATTGTAAATGCAATTTACTATTGTGTTATCATATTGATAAAGTGCAAAATAGCTTTCTAATATAAAGTGCAAATGCATTACAGTACTTGTTTATTTAAAAACCCTTACTTATTTTTGATTAATACATAAAATACACACAACACTCATCCACACTAATCTAATTAATTTACCCAAAAACTAATCCAAGAGAATGATAAATCCAACTATACCACATCAATTAATAAAATACATTCAATAAGTTTCTTATGTCATTAAGATTAAGTCACAAGTATTAAATATCCTTAAAAGATTGATTTTTCTGCATCTGAAACACAACATATATATATACTGAAAAAAACACAGGTTACAGGAACGTTATAGTTAGGGTGACATTTTACTTGTACAAAACCTGTGAAATTCCGCTGTTATAGTTAGCTGAGCTAACTATAACTCGCGCCCCGCAATGCACTGTTGATGATGTCACATATTAGATCACTCATGGCATAGTCAGTGACATCACTCATGACATTACTCATGACATCTCAAATGACATCACTGATGACATCACTGATGACATCATCCAGTGACTGTGAGTGTTTCTAAAAAGTTTATGAGTATTATATATATATATATATATATATATATATATATATATATATATATATATATATATATATATATATATATATATATATATATATATATCTATATCTATATATATATATATATTACCTACTGGCGGTCGCCAGTAGGTAGTTATAGTTAGGACCTAGTTTCCATAGGAAAAGCATTTTTTGATTCGCCAATATCTTTGGCGCCGTTTGACGAATCTTTGTGAAAGTTTCAAAACTAATGGGGCCCTCCGATCAGCTCCTGTCTTGAAAGTTTCGGGGTGATTCGTCAAGCGGGGGCCGAGAAAAAAGGGGGCTCCCAAAACGCGTTTTCCCCATGTTAATTTCCATAGGAACTTTAGACACGGCTACAGCCCGAACTGCTGAACGGAATTACACCAAATTTGGGAAAAAGGTAGCTTTTGGTTCAGAAAGCGCCCTTTTTTAAAATGGTGTAAATCTGTTCAGTAGTTGCTGAGAAATTCAAAAAATAAAAATATTGATATCTGAGCACCGAGGAGGATTCGCGAACCCTCCCGAGCACGAGCTTGATTCTAATTGGCTGCCAACATTCCAAACCAGGAAGTGTTGGCAGCCATCTTGTGACTCGGTAACCGAGTCACAAGAAAAAGGGTGAAAAAACATTAAAAAACAAGAAAAGGGGGCAGGGTACAAACACCCTGACACCCTAGGCCTGCTCAGGGGGTCCCACAAGGACCCCCAGGCCAAAAAAAACCATTAAAAAAAAAATCGGCCAAATTCATGCTGGGTGCGCGAATCCGGCGGGAAAAGAAAAAAACGAAGCGCGGGCTCCGCCGCTCCGTTATCTATAAGCCCCCGGGTGAGCCAGGTCCCAGGGGCAATGCTGAAATAATTAGCAGGGGCCCGCGGGGGCCCCTGTAGCCCCGGGGACCGCCACCTCCCCAGGGCTTTTTAGCCCCCCCATGCTGCCCCGGGGACCGCCACCTCCCCGGGGCTTTTAATTATTTTGGGTGGGGGGGTCTCGTGGGCCCCCCGAAGCCCCGGGGACCACCACCTCCCCGGGGCTACATGATTTAAATGCGGGGGCCAGGCGGCCCCCCTGCAGCCCCGGGGACCGCCACCTGCCCGGGGCTGTTTTCAAAATGAAAGCGCACTGCTGCTCGGGGGGTGAAGTTCACTTTAGTACTGAGGTCCTCAGGACACAAGAGGACCTCATCGCCCCACCAGCAATGCGCCAAGAGGCGTGTTTGCAGAGTGGTGTAAAAAGGGGCGTGGCCTCGAACCACCTCTCAGCAATCCCACTGTGTGGGGCTTACTGGAGGTACCTGGTGGGCTAGTTGGCCCCTAAGGACCCTTAAGATTCTAGGGGACTTAATCCCCTAACCCAGAACGCGCCAGGAGGTGCGTTTGTAGAGTGGTGCAGGGAGGGGGCGGGGCCTCGGCGAGATGCCATTTTTTTCTCTTTTTTTTTTGCTTAGAAGGGGGCTGTTTGGCCCCTTCTCTTAATTTTTTGTGGGCCCTGGGGACCCCACCCTCTAGGGCCTGAGACATTTTATGTTTTAATTTTAAAAAAAAATGGGAAGAGGGCCAGCCTTTCCCGTTTTTTTTTATTTTGGAGGGGGGCCGAATGGCTCCCCTCCTGAGGCCAATTATGGCCCCGGGGACCCCATCCCCCGAGGCCTGGCCAGCCTTGATTTTTTTATTTTTTATTTTGGAGGGGGCCGCGTGGCCCCCCATCTGCAGCCAATTATGGCCCCGGGGACCCCATCCCCCAGGGCCTGGCCTTACGTTGGGGACTGTGGGGGAAGCCCCAATGCCCCCGCGGTCCCAGCCGGTTCTCCGCCTCCTGCGGGAGCCGGCATTGCTTTTGGACAAGAGGAGCTGCTGACATGCAGCTCCACTTGTCCAAAAGCAATACTGCTTCGCTTCAAACCTGCTCTCGCTTCCATGAAGCGAAGCACAAGTTTGCAATGACAGGGCGGGAGCTGTGCTCCCGCCCTGTCATTGCAAACTGCAATGTCCTGGGGGTGGGCACCCTGGGACATTGCCAGAGCCAGCTCTGGGGGATGGCAGTTCCCAGGGCCATCTAGGGCTCAAGGAGGGGGGCCGCGCGGCCCTCCTCCCAAAAACGTTTAAAGCCCCGGGGAGGTGGTGGTCCCCGGGGCTGGGGGTCCGCAACAGACCCCCGCATTTCAATAATTAGTGCCCCGGGGAGGTGGTGGTTCCTGGGGCAGTGTGGGGGGGGCTTGAGCCCCCCACACTTACTTTTTATAATAGCCCCAGGGAGGTGACAGTCCCTGGGCCTTAGGGGGCCCGCAAGGCCCCCCATAATTAAGTAAAGCCCCGGGGAGGAGGTGGTTCCCTAGGCTTGGGGGGGCCACGAGGCCCCCGCAAATAATTAAGTAAAGCCCCGGAGAGGTGGCAGTCCCCGGGGCTTGGGGGGGCCACGGGGCCCCCGCTAATAATTAAGTAAAGCCCCGGGGAGGTGGCGAGGCCCCCCGCCCATAATTATGGAAAGCCCCAGGGAGGTGGCAGTCCCCGGGGCTGCGGGGGGGCCGCATGCCCCCCACGCATAATTAATAAAGCCTCGGGAAGGTGGTGGTCCCTGGTGCTGCATGTGTGATGAAAGGGTAGGTTCCTGGGTTGTTACTGTTAGGGGTTTCTTGTCCCACAGCTTCTGCCTCCCTAGTCAAGTGTCTGGATGTGTCAGTTTTTTAAGGACTGGGTGTGTTGTCCAGGAATAGAGAGATGGAAGGTTCTTAATACCTGACCTCCAATCTCACCGTTTTTGCTTTTTTTGGCGAGGCACAGGTTTCTCTGGTACTTTGATCATCTGATTACCTCATGACTTGGGTAGGTAGTGGCTGCGCCCCACCTCCACGGCTTAGAAAGTTAAGAGATTTCTTGACTTGAATGAAAAACAGATTCACAGAGGGGAACAGGATAGCCAAAGTTACTGCGGAGGTGATGACGTCCTTGGATGGTGTGCGCCTGCTCTCAAGGCAGGATTGATTGAAAATGTCCTTAAGGGTGGGCTAATGATATTTTGTGCAAAACCTGGGACAATTTCAGATATTTTACTAATATTTGTTACAGTAGTGCATTATCATTTTCAATCTATCCTCACTATGTGAGATAAAAAGAAATGCAAGCTAGCATAGGAGGTGGGCTAAAATATAAAGGGTGAATGTATTGAGTAATACAAATTCCAAACATAGCAAACTTGCCTAAAATTTTGATAGTGAACAACTAGTAGAGCTGTTTTGTATTGAATAGCTGCTTCAATTAACTGAGGGAAAAAATCTGTCCCTTCCATAAAGTTCTCAGGTCTAATATTTATGCCTTACGGACACCTCTATGATACTAAAAGATGTGTGGAGTACCAGTTGCTCATGTCAAGAAAGACACCTCACATTCACAGACTTGCAGCAAGAATTCCAACTAGCAGAAACGGAAAGGTATAAATATATGCAACTGGGGCATGCACTCCGTAAACATATAAGAGAAGGGGATCGCATCCCGGAATATAGCCCACTAGAAGACCGGCTCTTACTCGACCCTATCCCTGAAAAAGCACTGTCCCTCACATATAAAAAGATTCTTAACAACTCACCTGATGCCTTAGGGGCGTTACGGGAGGCCTGGGAAACTGACATTGGATTACTGGAAGATGATGATTGGATAGAGGCTATACAAAGTCCAAGAGAAGTGGCGGTCAGAGCGCGATTTCGACTAGTACAACTACGAATCCTCCACAGGTCTTATTTCAGGAGCACACTCATGCATAAACTTGGACGCACACATACTGATAACTGCATAAGGGGTTGTGACCAAAAAGGTACCTTTTTCCATATTCTTTGGGAATGCCCAGTTATACATCACTTTTGGGACAAAGTAATAAGGGTCATGTCAGAAGTACTGGGACAAGAAATTCCTTTGGATGCCAGGTGGCACGTATTATGTGTCACGGGGGAAATACCAGAAGCTCTGTCTTATGGTGGCAGCAATGGTGGCCAAAAGAAATGTCGCCAGGGCGTGGGGGCTGCCCTACCACCGAAGGTGGATCAATGGAAGGTTGACCTAGATTGGTGCTGCGCTGCAGAAAAAGTTGTGTATGAGGGCAGGGGGTGCCCCAAGAAATGGGAGAAAGTGTGGCACCACTGGGAGATATATAGGGGTATCTAAGCTGTGGGGAAGGGTGGGTGGGCGGTGAGTCTAGCGTCAGATGGGAAATGTGCTGCAGCATATGGGTGACTAGTGACATATGATTCGGAATATCTAAGATACCAACTGTTTAAAGAATTGTAAATGTATGATTCATTGTCCTCGCCGATCATTCTTAGTGGTTATTGTACTGTATACTGCATATGATATTTGTTCAATAAAAAGATTTGTTAAAAAAAAAAAAGAAAGACACCTCACGATGCACCAGTTGGATGTCAGGTTTGATTAAAATACAAACCAGAGCTTCTTATCACTGGTGCTGTTCCCTTCTGAGGGCATGTATTTGGGGATTGGGAATAACTTTACCTATCACTAGCTCCTGCTGCTTGCCTCTGGTCAGAGATTTGGTGGTGCACTGCCTTATACTGATATACCTATCTTCCCTTTTCCCCTGGGCTGATCAGTAGACCACAGGGTCTATTCGTTGGCTGCTAGTCGAGGTGAGGGTGACCCTAAGGTAGACCATATGGGCCCCTCATTTATTTTTGTAAACTGAAATCTTGCCAGTCAGGGTAGTAAATGAACACAAGAATTGCAAGTGAGTGCAGCAAGCAAGCTAAGAACTATTAATCATAAAAGCCCTATCAGCAGCAGCAGTGCAAATACAGGCAGTTGCATGCTCCAGGCAAAGCATGAATACAAAATGTCCTTACCTCTTCACTCTAGTTGCTTTGCTTCCTTAATAGCACAGTTGGTAGGAATCTTAAATGTGGCAATACTGCCAAGACCATGCTTTTCATAGGTTTTCTAATGAACACCAGAAAGCAAATTAACCAGAGTAGCATTTCTGCACCTAAAAGCTGGGACAATAAGTTTATTTCACTCTCCTACCTGGCCAAACGTTTAATGCCAAAAACTGGGACTATCCCTTGTATACTGGACAACAGGTTGTCATACTTATGGGGAAATCCCAGCAGGAGGGGCATGGCATTGGGCATGGGATTGTGGGCTCCCAGGAGCAGTCACTCATTACACATTCACTCTGTAATTCGTACATCCATTCATTCAAACACTAATTCATTCTTGGTTTCATGGCCTTACCCTTCCATGATAAAACAGACATGCAAACTCAACAACCATAGGCAAAATAAAATTAAAGAATAAAAGTAAAGCAAGTGTCCCAGTAGGACTGTCTGGAGAACTGCAGGCTGTTCAAAAGAAAAACAATGGAAAAGAAGAAGGAAAACAATGAAAGGAGATCTATAAGAGGAAAAAAGGGAAACTAAATTACCAGACCACCAGCCCAAGCATTAAAGTGCACTCATTTTCAGGCAGATGTGCACATGTGATGAGGCAGAATGCCATGACTAACAGGGTAATAGAGCCAATGGCAGAAGTGACCTTAATCCCGTAGAGGCCTATTGGCTTTAAAATATATTTTTCACAAGAAATAAGTCAGGCCTACTGCCTTTGTCATAACTTTTCAGACTAAACATATTAGGCCTATAGCATTGATCATTGGCTTGTCACCATATCCAGCATGGTCCTGAGGTATTGTGCATAAGTTTTCTCAAAAGGTAAAAAGTGCAATCAAACACTGTTTTTCAGCAGAAGCACACAACTTCTGAGCAATGAAAATATGCTCCAAATGAAATCAACATTTGGTTAGAACCAAAGCCCCACTCTCAGCAGTACTTCTTAAAGCTATTTTTCTATATATGCGCTGTCAAGCCAGATCAAAAAAAGATGTGCCCCTCTGTCCTGCCCGTTGATGTTCTGAATGTTTTTCTCACAGTGAATTCAACATTTGCCAACCCACAGGAAGTGTTCCATATTTTAACAAAAGTCCTCAACAGCACAGTGTGACCTGCTGAAAGGAAGTGCACCCAAAGTATACCTCGAAATCTGAGCGTGTGGCTGCTGGCCTAACTTATCGGGCTGTCGTTGCAGTGGACTGAAGTTCAGGACTGTGCTGCTTGCACCTCTAGTGTGTAGGCTGCCTAATAGAACTCCCTTGTATATGTCCAGTCAGTCCTCCATAATTAGGCTCCCTGTCTTTCCTTGAGTATGCAGTGTTTGTGATGTGAGTGCTTCATATTTATGTGTTCAGAGGCCCGTGTGGTTGCACAGATGTCAATTTAGGAAACTGTGAGTTTCTCAAGGTAGTGTTACCCCATAAAGGTCCACAGAGAACCAGACAGGCTGCTTCTTTCTTTCCCATTGGCCTCCTCCACAGCACTTAAAAATTCTGGATGGCTGGGGAAAGATTCATCATTGGTTACATTGTAAAAGAGGAATCCTTATTCTCCCCTGAAACTGTCTGCTTCCTCCTTTCTGAAACTGTCTGCTTCCGCCTTCCTGAAACTGTCTGCTTCCGCCTTCCTGAAACTGTCTGCTTCCGCCTTTCTGTAGTCTGCAGTTTATTTGCAGCAGCTCTGCAGCTTAACAGCGCAGATCCAAACCACAAACCACCTTCACCAGTCTAGACCAACCAAACTTACACTAATGCTGGCAAATAGCCCTGCAAGATAGAGAAAAGGACAAAAGATGCACTTCCCATGATTGGAGGAATGTTTTCAATAGATGTACACAGTATTTTGCTATTCTATAAGCTCATTAAGATCTTGTTTTTCTCTGAACATCTGGCTCTTGTACTTCCTCAGAAAACCATGAAACACATGTATGCATGCATTGCAAAAGCTTGAAGCACAAAATAATACAGCACAAGATAGCGCAATGTAACCTGACATAACATAATATAACAACACACGCTGGCCATACAGGAATAATAAGATCCTCTGCAGCATAGGTGGCCAGAATCAAAGACCAACGACAAAGCATCGGCCGGGGAGTTGAATCTACTCTTTCAACGAATAAATCAGTTGTGAGCGTGGACCATCCTCTGGGTAGCTTCGGGTGATGGCAGTGGGACTTTCTGTCCACCCCTCCCACTGGGGCTGTGATCCATTGACTTCAGATAGTTGCTGTGATTTCAGAATCATTTGAGCCAACCTTCTAGCCTTAAAGAGAAGGACAAATAGCCTTTTTAAGATGTTGTTTTACCCCTGCTCTAAACTCCACCTCCCAGTTGGAACTGTGTCCACTAGTTAACCCTAGTCTTATGACTGCGACTGCCACTATGCTAGCCTTTTCCATGATACAAGCTCCTGAAAATTGATACCCAAGGGACACTCCATAGTGGATGCTGATCTGCTGGTGTGTCTGTGCTGTTTTTAAAACTTTAAGGACTGCCAGACCAGTTAAGTCATTAACTAGTCTCGCCTGGACCTATGTCTCGCTGGACATTTACTTCAGGGTCCCTGCTAGCCCCATTAATCAAGCACAGATACTCTGACCTTGACATAATAAAAAAACTCCATCTTTGAATAGAGTTGGGCTTGCGTTCTTCTTGAGTGGTGAGCCCCTCGGTTAGGAAGTTATTTAGACTGTTTTGATTGCAAACATAGTAACAGCACCTCAGCTCTCTAGGCTGCCCAGTCATGTATCCAGAGCCACTAGAGCACAGGGCAGATAGATCACACAACATCAGTGTGAGGATTTTCAATGATCCCTGAAAAATAACCTTTTTGATTGTTGGGCTGCCGTGCATACATTTTAAAAAATCACAATTTTTAAAGACTTTTGAAGTAATTTGGTGGAACCGCAAGGTGGCACACTAAGGCTTTTTTCTGCCTTACTGCACCTTATGGAATTTCCAGCTACGTCATCTGCACTTGCTCATCATAGCCCAGATAACATGAAGGGGAATCCATAACCCTGAAGCTCTACAGCCATGCTTGCCTATGTGTTAAAAATAATTGTGAAACCCTACTATAGTCACTTAAAAAGACTCCTTACTCAGGACTGCACTGCTTGGCTGGATTATGGTTACCCTGTGGACAGGGCACATTCACTTAAGTATGGCTTCAAATGATAGGTCAGGAATACAGCAATGCCTGACTGAAACGTTTTGCCTCTGAAAGCGATGTCCTCCGTTCCAGAGTTTTACTCCACAATCACATCACCAGTAGTTTGAAGAGTGGCCATCATGTCCTTCAACTGGCTTGCTCAACTACTTTTAATTTGTCTCCTGTTTCCCTTGCAATAATAGGATACTATGACAGATTCAGCATAGCTGGGGGAGGTGATTCTGGAGGTTCTCAAATGGCCGTGGATGCCTTGGCTCCTACTTCTACAGTAGCTAATGACTGGTGGCCCGTTCTGACTGTCAGGGACCCCAACCAACTTTGCTCTCCCCTACTTCCAATGGAAGCAATCTGTCAGCCGCACACGATGTCCTGGAAATTGAGTGGTCGAGGCTTCAGAAAAGGTGATGCTGCAGGAAGATAATGGCATGTATTAATGGTTTCAGAAGTCGAGCAGATCTGGCCTCTTAAATTAGATGGTGATGAAAATTTTACTCCTGGTGTGAGGTGCGTGTTGCCAGGCTTGGTGATCTCCTGTGGATAACGGATTCAGTTTAGGATGGTGTCTTGCTGGGCCTCTCGATTTCCTTGCAGGTTTATTGAACAGAACCGGTTGGTTCAGGAATAATGGCAGGAGGATTTTTCCATTAAGAATTGGTCTCTCACTGGAGATGTTTTCCTGCCTAGAGGTCCAGTCTGGGTCTTATCTTGGGATATCTGGTTGGACCTCAGAGGTTTCGAGGAGGGATAATGACTATGCTAGATATATTAGGTAATTAGATTGCATAGCTAATCAGGCACATTATATGAAAGTTCTTCCAGATAATTGGTGCTTCACCCAAGTCAAGGAATGTTTTGTGTGTTGTGATTTCTAAAGCACAACAAATGCTCAAAGGTCGTTCTGGCACTAAGGGAGGGGAGAAAACTCATGCAGACCTCAGGAGCTGTAATCAAGATTAAGAAAGAGGAGGGTTTGAATTGTTTTTGGAAACAGAGGTGATCAGATATGGGTTTTAGGAACAGTGAGAGCAAATTCTAAAGCTTGTCAGCCAGGTAAGAGAAAGAGTGGATACCCAGTCAAGATTTCTTGATGGGGTACAACTAGAAGTTTGGTTGGAGAGGAGCGAAGTCTGCTGACGTCTTGATAAGGTTGAAATGTTTTCATGAAAGAAAGGGTACTTGAGCTGTAGGCTCTGGAGCCCAAATAGACAGCTCTGAAATTAGCTCTGGATACAATAGACCAATGAAGAATCTTAAGATGAGGAGAGATCGATGTCGAAGGCAGCAGTTTGGAAGTGAGATGAGCAGCTGCATTTTGAATGATCTGGAGGTGATGTTTTAGATAATTGGACAGACAGAAATAGAGGTCGTTGACATAATCAAGGTGAGAACTTATCAGAGAGTGAACAGTGGTTTTACTGGCAGGTATCAGTAGAAGGGGGGTGATATTCCTTAGCATAATGGGAAGAAGAGAGAAAGACCTATTGGATGCTTGTGGAAAGGAATGAAAAAAGCCATTTGAGGTTTTGGATTCTGAGGCCCATTTTGACGAGTTTGTCAATCAGTATGGGGTGGGAGATGGTATCAAAAGGAGCCAAAAGATCTAACACGATGAGGGTTGTGGAGTGTCCTTGGTATAACAGGCATCTAAGACCACCCGTAACTGAGAGGAATCCAGCTGATGGTTCACTTTTTGGAAAAAGGAATGGATTTTCGGGTCTGGTGAGATCTTTTCGAGAACGAAACGATTTAGGCACGTTTCCAGCTGTTGGGGACTGTAGCCATGTTGACTCAAAGATTCCATTATTTAGTGAGGACATGGTTGATAATTTCAGGTGCCAGTGCTGTGATACAAGGGTATTGGGGTCACTGGACATGGTGGCTCTGAGGCCTGAAAGGACCTCATCCTCAAATAGGCAAGAAAAAGCAGTAAGAGGGATGTCATGTGACCTAACTTCATCTGAAGCAAAGAGTGTAGAATTAGGGATGGACTAGGGTAGAAAGTTGGCCTGGATATTTTATTAATACAGAACGATCTCAAATACTGACAATGCTCTTGAGAAGCGGGGATAGCAGAGCTAGAAACTGTAGAGAGAGAGGAGGTTTATAATGATCTTTAACATTTCCCGAAAGAAATTGCTGGGAGCATCGATTTCATTGGCATAATATAGGGAGCGAGCTTCTCTGATTCATTGGTGATATTTTATCAGGGCTGAATTATTCATTATTTGGTCAAGGGGACTAATTGAAAGGCGCTGGTGGTATTGTAAGGATTTACAATGGCACTTAGTGGAATTAAGATCCGCCGTGTACGAAAGAAACTGAGGGAGAGCATCTGTGAGATTAAGTGGATTTAAGGTGAGCCTCGTCATCAATACCTCAAGAGATTCACACATTAAAGAGGTTGGCAGAGGTGGAGATGTCATTGGGAAGGGCAATGTGGGTGTTTTGCAATGCAGATGAGAGATTGGTTGGGGTGATTATGGTCCAGGTGATGGCAGCAACATGTAATGTTAGGGGCCAAAGGGTTAGTGAGGTGATAAGAAAAAAGCATAAATGGGATGGCTTGATGATCCGTTCAAGTAAGAGGGAGAGTACAGAAAGTAGGGAAATTGCTGAAGTTGGAAAAAATGGAACCCAAAAGATAACCAGCCATTCAGGTGAGAAGTGTGATTATGAGTAACAGTCCAAGGGCTTGTGAAGAATTAATGACGGTAAGAGAGTCTTGAGAATTGAGATCCTCGAAATGAAGATTGACATTGTCCAAGTGCTCAAAATTGGAGTATTTGAAAACTGAAGGGGTTAGCAAGTCTGGAAAGGTTCTGAGGAAGTTTGTTTTGGGGCCCAGAGGTCGGTATAGTGCTGTCCCCAAGTATTAAATGATGGTGTGAAGGTGGAGAGAAAAAAGGGCACATTTCCCTAGCGAATAATCAAGGAGAGGTGTAAATGCACATGTAAAAGAAGAGCTATAAATAATTGGTTTGCCTCTGCCCACTTGCCCCGGTGATCAAGATGGTGAATTGAGTAGTCGGGGAATGGCTGAGGCTATGTCAGGAGTGGAAGCTTTGTGAAGCCAGGTTTGCATAAGGAAAATGATGTTGGGTCTGTGAAAAGGGATAAATCAGGGATGTCAAGCAGGTATTTGGTAAGTGAGTGCATGTTTATTAGAAAGTGGTTAGGAATGAGGCCAGCGGTGATGTCACCAATAGGCGAGCATCATGAGTTCTCAGCAGGATTAGGGGAGATAGGGTTGAGGAACGAAAAATGGCAAGCATTGCAAGACACTGGTTCCATTAGGGAGGAGGAGGATACAGATCAAGGTGCCAGGACTTTGCTGAGAGCCTGAGTGAGGGAAGAGTATCCTGGGAATAGGTGATAGTTGATTGGGTGTACAAATGGACAGCATCAGGGTTCAGGCACTGGTTGTGGGAGCGAACAGAAGGAAACAGGCTTGTCGTTTGTGCGCCCATCTGTTTAATCAAAAAAGAATTGATAAAGAATGTTTGGCCTTCCATATGAGTGAGAACAGTGTTTTTCCTATGTGAAGGCATCATTCTAATTCTACTGAACTCGAATAATTGAGTACTAGATGTGAGCGAAGCGTTGTTGTTCTGCCTTCGATGGGTGGCTGTAGTCCAATCCTGTCCCTCTGGTGGCTCATGACCCAGGTTCCATAGAGCCTAATTCTTCTGCTGAAAAGCTATGGCAATGGGGATTCTTGTATCAAGTGCAACAATCACTCCATGGTGAGGATTGGGAGCTTCTCTGCTTATGGTGGTTTGAGGTCGCTCTGTGTTGAACATATAGGTGTTTCTATTTAAAACATTGACAGTGCAATTATGTGACCTTCTTCAAGTACCTTCATAAAGCACCATCATATGTCAGAGGCACTGTATGTTCTCGTTGTAAAGTTGTTTATAATGTTGTGCTGATAGCAAGTGCAATTTAAGTGTAATTTTCGTTTTTCAACTACATTTTGCATGTTATTATTCAAAGTCATGTTAGTATTTTTTATTGCTTGTAATTTCATATCAGGATCATTGCTACACTAAATTCATACCTGTTAGACCTGCCAGCTTTAGGGTGGTCTTCTCCCAAATCTTTTGCTGATCTCATTTTTGTTGGCCTTAGGACTCTGTGCACGTTACCACTGCTAACCAGTGTTAAAGTACATGTGCTCTCTTCTCTGAACATGGTAAAACTGGTTAACATAATACCGATGCATACAATATTGAAACACAAAAATATCTGAAATGAAATATCGGTAAAAAAATATCAAATTCCTATACTTAACTAATAAAACCACAAATATCGAGAACACAATTATCGTTGTTAATATTGGAAGCAAAAACATTGTTACCTTTAAATAAACATGTACTATGTCAAAAATATTGATTCACACAATATCGACTACAATAATATTGCAAAATAATTAAGTTATCATTAATAAATATTTTAAAATTCCTTTTACATATTTATTTTTAAATCAACCTAAAACACGTTGAAATTAAATACAAATATATTACATCACCCAAATATTTACCATTCACCCCAATAAATGATATAACTAAAATCATAACAATATAACCCAAAAGGAATTAGCATTAACTACAAATATTTAGACAACAAACTAAATATTAATAAATATTTATATATAAATACATTTACATTCAAAACAATCAAACTATATATCATACATCATAAATAAAACCTAAATTAGCGTTTACCATAGAAGGACATAGCTGATAAAATAAATTTAAACTAAAACTAAGCCACCCAAAAAATCAATATATAAACAACTTTAACCAATAAAATCAGACAAACAATTAAATCAACAATATAAAAGGCACACTAATTTAAGCAACTAAATACTTCAAAAATGAAAACACTGCAAGACGAGCACGCTCTGCCGGATCCTCTGACCAGACCATTAAATAAAAAATATTTACATCTCAACAACTACCTAAATATTTAAACTGAAACATACTTCACAAACTTAAAAATGTAAAATAGCAAATAATTAATAAAACACTCTCCAGCGTCTATCTCTTTACATAGACTTCCTAAAAAGAAAAAAACTACAACTTGGAAAAGTAATAACCTGCCAGAAAAAACTACAGACCAGCAAAATGTTATAAGAAAGTAAGCATACAAAAATGCATCAAAAAATATAAACTCACCCAAATAGAGAGTACAAATAAACCTAATGACTTCAACCTCAACAAACTACTAGCAAATTTACATTTAAAATGAAACAGACATTATTTTTTTCATCCAACAGAAAAAAAGCACCTGCTCCACATGGAACACCTCCAACGGAAAAGCTGCAAAACAGTGTGAAATATTTAAAGAGAACATTACCCCCAGGTCCCCAGTCCTCACCCCATTCATGACATATGGAGATAACCATCTCCCAGACAGAAAAAAGAATGGAATGCTGGGACCCTCTACCCCACCCCCTCCCACCGGGAGTACTTAACCAGTACCTACCCAGCATTCGTTCTGTTCTTTTTTCTGTCTGCAGACAGAATGGGACTAGGTGTGCTGGGTAATGCTCCTGTTGGGCCGGAGTGGCGGCCTTCGGTTTTTCTCCCTTGGAGTGCCTGTCTGACTGCTGGGCTCTCCCCGACTGTATTTTTTGCATGCCTCCTGGCCTGCTTGGCTTGCTGGGAGGCGGTAGTGGGATGGCCGGCCCTTTGCGGCTGGTGTGCCGAGACTGCAGGACAGTCCTGGGTTGCAGGCACGCGTCTTCCTGGTGGCTGGGCTGGGTGGAAGACGCATTGCAGAGGCCTGTTTTTTCGCTGTGGAGCTGGGCCTGGTGGTGCTCCTGTGGATGCCTGGCTGCTGGTGAAGATGGATGATTGGGTCCCCGGTGCACTGGCTTGTGGTGCGTGTCTGGGCTTGCTTGAGGGGGTGTTTTGGGGCACTTTCCGTTCCGTGGCTGGTGAGTCTGCCAGCCCCGGAGGTAAGTACTGCATAGCAGTTTTCTGGCCTCTCCTGGGAGCCTCCCCTTTGTGGGATTGGTGTTTACGTCTTGTGGGTTCAGTTTGCCTGTATTGACCTGTTGGGCCATGTTTTCCCTGCCCTGGCTGGTATTCCAGCGGGGCGGAGGGGTCAGCCGGTGGGGGGGCCAGGTCGTCCTGTCTTCTGGGGGGACGGGCCTTGGATGGTAGCATTTCCTGCTTCTGTTTTGGGCACAGGCTGGGTTGGGGGCGCTTTCTGCTTTGTTGCCTTTTTCCCTTAGGGACTTCGGTTGCTCTGCAGTTACTGTGCCTGTGTGGGTCAGTTTCTGGGCTGTTCCTCTGCCGGAGCCTCAGTTCTCTCATTGGGTTGAGCAGCAGGTTGTTCTGTGGCCTGGGTCTCCCTTGGGCAGGATTGACTTCTGCATGCCTTTTCTGTTGCCTAACTGTCCATTTTTGTGCTCTTTTTGGGTTGGACGGCGCCTTACGTATTGGCTGCACATTTTCTGCCCATGTCACCAGGTTCTGGGTGCTTCCTGGCTTGGGGTTCTCTCGGCTTGCCTCCTGGAGGTACATTGGGCCCGGCCTTTGTGGGCATTGGTTCCTTGTGGTTCGCCTTTTGAGGGTTTGCCGTATTGGTGTTCTGGCTTCCCTTTCTTTGCTTGGTGTCATGTCCAGCTTGTGCCTTGACTTCCTGGCCACTTCTTCGGTATGGTGTTTGTGTGACTTTGGATGTGGCTTGTTGCGGTATGCGTGTCTCTTTGCCCTCGAGGGGTTGGCATTTTCCTGGGGTGTAGTTATTTGGTGGCCTCTGGGTCGTTCATTTCCAGGACTGTGGGGGGTGCTCTGTTGGGGGGGCCTCCTTGCTCCTGTTTCTAGTGTGTTTCTAGAGGTTTGTGGGCCGCAGTGCTTAATTTGTAAAATATTAAGTGCCAGGGCTCTGACCAGGAGGCCACTGCAGCTTGCACCACCCATCGCCCCTGTCATTGCTGCCAAAACAACTACTAACCATCTCTCTCGCATGTAAAAGCGACAGTTCAGATTATTCCAGGTCCCCAAAGCTAAAGGAATGGCTGGGGAGGCAGGTATTAGTAATTTTTTAATGTATATTGTTTTCCTAAACAACTGTTATACTGCTCATCTCTAAATTACATGAGCAGCGCCACCTTGTGGCAGACTGCCCTAAGTGTGGTGTTGACAATTAGGTGCCGGTGCCGAGCACCGGAAACCAATTAAGTGCCGGTGCTCAGCACCGGAAAGCTCCGGCTCAAATTAAGCACTGGTGGGCCGGCCATTTGGTGGGGGGTCTTCTCCTCCCGGCCTTTTGAGCTGCGCTGGGGCCAACTGTGTCTGTTCCTTTTCTTTCCCTGGGTGGTTGGTTGTTGCACTGCTGCTGGGTTGTGTGCTGCCTGCTGCGCGCCTTCCTGGGGTCTATGCTTTCCTTTGTCTGGCCTCGGGTCGCTGGCCTGGGTGTTTGCAGGCTGTTGCTTGTTCTCCTGGCCTACATTTCAGCCGAGATTTTTGATGGCCGGTGGAGGGTTCTTCCTCCAGGATCCTTCTGGCTTGTCTCAGGCTCAGTCGGCTGGGTTTTTGGGTGTCTCTGTGGACATCGACTGGGTTGGGTTCATTTTTTTAAAATTCTTTTTATTAAACAAGCAGATGTTTAGCATCACATTACAAACATACATAATTCAGTGTCTCGTGCATAGTCTGAATATCAACACCTTTTCTTGTCTACCATTGGGTTCTTATCAAAACATCAATAACCTATGGGTCTCAAGTCCATTAGCATTGGCCTTGTACGCTACTATTTCTATTTACTGTATCTTACATCCATGACATCATTGTATCATTTCACATCCCTCTGTGTTCTGTCCATCTACCCCATATTTTACCCCACTTCCCAAGGCATCCTCTGCTTTGGTAGACCACCTTCTCGGCTGCACAGCACTAGTCAAGATCCTTCTCCCATTCCTTGACTCTGGGGGTTGTACTGCCCCCATCCCCTAGCTATATTCCTCTTGGCTATTATGGCTGCTATCATAAGCCACAATTTGATACATTTTGGCCACGTGGTTTATCCTGTAATGCATAATATGTGCCATCTGGCATCTAGTGGGACCGCCTGACCCGACACAGCAGACATCACCCGTGGGATCTTGCTCCAGTATCGCTGCAGCAGGGGACAGTCCCACAAGGTATGGAAAAGGTGCCTACTCTGTCACATCCCCTCATGCAGTTGTTCGAGTCACTCCTACCCATGGGGTAAAGCCTCGTCCTGGTTGTGTAGGATCTATGTAGGATTTGTAATTGTATGAGGTGGAACCGTGCTCTCACTGCCACTTCTCGGGGGCTCTTTATAGCTTCCTCCCAGTTGTCGTCCTCCAGGATCCCAAGATCCGCCTCCCGAAGAGCTCCTAGTGGGTCCGGGGTATTATTCATATCATAATCTTTTTATATATGAGGAAAGTGGCCTTTTCAAGTATCGGATCTATTAGCACTCTGTCTTCAAGCAGTGTATATTTGGGTACTTGGTCACCTAGTGGGATGTGTGCTTTTAAGGCATGTTTCAATTGTATGTATCAGAACTGTTCGGAATCAGGCATTTGATATTCAGTCTGCAGGTCGTGGAAGTCCACCATCTTTCGTCCCTTCCAGACATCACCCAAGCACTCAATACGCAGTGGTGACCACTGGCGGAAGCCTCGCAATCCACCCACCTCTCTTAGGAGGTCAATGCTCCATAGGGGAGTTAGTTCTGTCAGTTTGCCTTCCCAGCCCAGGAATTTAGTTGCCTCCCTCTATATTCGTATATTCATTTGTGTATGCTTTGGTAATTCGTTCTCCATTTTCCTACTGTACAATGCTTCCAGGTACCCATTCAGACCCAACGCGTGATGATCAACCCGGTATGCAGGCTCCTCCCTGCCCGCAAACACCCAGCCATTGAGTGTGACCAACTGTGCAGCCCAGTAATACTTCCAGATGTCCGGGACTGCTAAGCCTCCCTCAAACACTCCTCGCTGTTGTTTGTGGAGCGCTATCCTGGAATTCCCACCGTCCCACAGTAGTTGCCTCACTTCCGAATCTATCTTGTGCAAAAAATCTGAGGGTATTCTGTAAGGGGGGGGGGGGTTCTGAAGAACGTATAACAGACGCGGTAGCACCATCATTTAAAAGATGGCCGCTCTCCCCATTAGTGAAAGTGGTAGCATTCTCCAGTGTGAGACATCCCTTCATAATCTATGTAGCTGGGATAATAAATTGTCGTCTAGGAATTTGGCCTCAGTTTGAGAGATCACTATTCCCAAATATTTGAATTTGTCTCTGATCACTAGGGCTTTCCCACTGGTTGGCAGGGTCGACATACTTCCAGCCAAGACAAACACTAGGGATTTATCCCAGTTTAATTGGTAACCAGAGAAACTGCCGAACAGTTGAAATATGTGGAGTATGTGGTTGATTGTAGATCGGGAATTTATGATATATAAAATTATATCATCAGCATACAGTGAGATTTTTTCCTCCCATTCCCCCTCCACAGAGATACCTCGTATCAGTGGATCACCCCAGACCCATGCCCCCAGAGGGTCCAGCGCGATGGCAAAGAGCATTGGAGAGAGCGGGCAATCCTGCCTTGTGCCCTTATGCAGCGTCACTTGCTTGGACACAACTCCATTCACCCTCACTCTTGCTAGGAGGTTTGTATACAGCAACTGGACCCAAGTGCAGAATTTGCGGCTGAAACCAAAACGCTCCAGAACCATAAATAGGTATTGCCATTCTATGCTGTCAAATGGCATGCGTGCGTCCAAAGACAGCAGTACAGCGCTCTCCTCAGGCTCACCCTTAGTGGTATGTAGCACTCCATAAAGGCGTCGCAGGTTTAGTCTAGTGCTTCGGTGGGGCATAAATCCAGATTTATCAGAGTGAATGATGGTGGTTATTACTCTGGTAAGTCTGGTCGCTAGGACTTTGGCCATCTTTGCTTCAGCGTTTAATAGTGAGGTTGGTCTATAGAAGGCATTCCTCCGGGGGTTTGCCATGTTTAGGAATAACCACTATTGTAGCTAATCGCTGGTCCTCCGGTAAACTACCCCATTCCAATGACTCCCTGAACATGCCCAACATATGTGGGGCCACCAGTGATGCGGCGCCTTTGTATAGTTCGATCGGTATGTCATTGGGTCCAGCCGCCTTACCTGACTGCAAGACTCTAATCGCGCTGCAGATCTCTTCTGTGGTTATATCTCTGTCAAGGTCTTCTCGGTCCTCTTGTGTTATAGTGGGCAGGTTCATATCCTGTAGGAGCTCCACACAGTCTGATTTTGTTCTTTTCGAAGAGGACTTATATAGCTGTTCATAATGATTCGCAATCACTGCAGCTATTTCCTCTCCTGTCTTACAGTATTCTCTGTTTGGATTTTAATCTCTAGCACCCATTTCCTTTCCCTGTCTCTTTTTTCCAGCCAAGCCATTAACTTAATGGCCTTGTCTCCTATTTTGTAGATTCTCCTCTGAGACGCCCTAGCATATTCTCTGGCTTTCCCTTCCGCAATATCTTGCATCTCCTGTTGCTTGAGACGGATTCGATGACTGGTCAGCGGGTTGGACTTTCCAGATTCTCCAGCTGTTGTTTCTAAGTGGATAATTTTCTTTTCAAGTGCTTTGTACTGAAGCTTCTGCTCTTTCATTTTCCCCCAGCTAGAGCCTGTATGTATCCTCTTATTACTGTTTTGTAGGCCTCTCAAAGATTACAGGCCGAGTCTACTGTCCCTACATCCTCATGAAAATATTGTTCCGTTCGTTCTCGAATCTTGTCCCGGACGTGTTTGTCTCTGAGGAGCTGCGGGTCTATGCGGGGTGGCAGAGTATTCATTCTGCTGGGTCCTAGCAATCTTACCTCTACAGGTGAATGGTCAGATATGACCCTTGCCCCATGCGTTACCCCCCTAAAGCTACCTGCATCGGTGGAGTGCGTCAATATGTAGTCCAGTTGGGAGTATTCCCGTGTGGTGCAGAGAAAAAGGTGAACTGTTCCGCCAAGTGATTGTGTTCACGCCAGAGGTCGATTAACCCAAGAGCTTCCACAAATGTCCTAGGGGGGTCTGTCCCTGCCTCTCTCCCTGATTTCAATATCCTGTCTTTGTCTGAGTCCATTACTGCATTCAAATCTCCACCCAGTAATAACATTCCATGTCGGAGTTCTAGGAGCAGTGTACTTAGTTCAGGCAGGGTGACTGCATGCATCTTGGGTGGTACATAAACTAAGCACAAGTTAAGGTCCCGGCCCTCCCACGCCCCAGTGAGAGCCACATATCTGCCCAACTGGTCCTGCCATACCCTTCGAGGCACAAAAGGCATAGTTGCTTTAACTAGTATCCCCACCCCTGTGACCCTGGGATGAACCCCGCATGTGCCAGCAGTTTGTATCCGAACCTGTTTAACGCTCTACAGGTGATACCTATCAAGTGTGTCTCCTGCAGTAGAACTATGTCTGGTGCGTGTTGTCGGATATATTGCATCACCATTGTTCGTTTTATTTTGTTACCTACCCGTTCACATTCCAGGTCATGATTCTGACTGCCCATCCATCTGGGGTAGTGACACTAGTCGGTGTCAGTGGGTGTGTATCAGAGGTCTGTGAAGTCATCAGATTCATCTAGCAGTGGCCCCATCTGAGCCTCGGTTACCCTGTGAGCCTTACGTTGAGGTGTGTTCCTGACCCTTTCTGCTTCCTCATCCTATCTCCCAATGAGTGTCAAGTCTGAACATCTGCTATACAAAGGAGTAATGTCTCCTAACATGTGAACTTTAAGCCCCAAACCATAGAACTCCCCACTCCCTGCTACCCTGCACGGTGGGTCCAAAGCCTCCCACCTGTCGTGTAGTTCCTAATAATACATAGGATCTGCGTGTTTAGATAACATAAACTAAGGGATTGGTGTCCAGACTGATTCCAGACACCCCCAAGGGATATGTTAGCCTTTAGACCAGCTAGCTCACAGTGCCACCTTAAGCCCCCTAACCTTACCAAGGAGTGAATAGTTTCTGACAACTATCGAACATGACAACCCTTGATCCTTCAGGGATCGTGGAAACAGTACAGCACTTTTCACTCAGTCAATCATGCTCACTTAGTCTCAGAGAGATACACAGAATAAACGATGGGGACATTTTCAATAAGTATTTATTGAACCAGCGTCATTCTAGTATAAAACATGTTTGCTGCGACAGTCATTAGACAGAAACAAATATATAAGATTGCAAGCACCGACAGAGTAAATAAAAGGTAGAATTCTACCATGGTGCTAAAACAGCAAATATATGGAGGCATCTCGGTACATGGCAGTAATCGAGCGCACTCCTACGATGCAAACCCTGTCTAAGTGTACCTAAGTGTACCTAGCATGTATGTAGGTGTAAAGCCAAGAATCCCCCTAGGAAAGAGCTAACCCCATTACCTGATGGGAGAGAATGAAGAACCCCCGTCTTGGTCTCGAGTTGGACACCCTGCAAGGGATGCCAGACCACTGCGTGCTGGAGTTTCTGCGTGCAGGGACTTCAGCGTCTCGTGTCAGCGTGGAAGCTTCTCCTCTGGTTGCCCAGTGAAGATGTGGTTCTTTTATACCCGAAAAGTACCCTCAGGGTTCTACCTAGATGTGTAATGGTACTGTGGGTCTGTCGTTCAAGGATGACGATAGTGGTGACTTTTGAACAGAGTTATTTTACAGAAGATGGTAATCCTGCTGTGCATGTCCTAGGCAGGGGATTAAGATATGATACTAAGAATCCCCATGCATAATAAATGAGGCTAGTTTTTGAAGAAAACCACACAACATTTATTCGGCACATAACTAGGTAAAAGGTCAGCGCCAGAACCGTTATGTAGGGCAAGGTAGGACAAATGTAGGTAAAAGGTTGTGCATACCTTGGCCTATATTGAAGTACATTGGGGCTCATAACACCCACTCCTCATCCGACTGACGACAATATTAACTAACGCTAAAATATGCCTGTTTAAAAAAGCATAAAAATTTCGCTAAAATTTGAGTATAAAACATCTAAAAACATGGTATTTGTTAAAAACGATGCAAAAGTTAAAGAGCTCTATTAGTCCTCTAAATAGTCAATATACTGTTAGACCAACTGAGCACATCAAAAGCTATAATGCTCAGTGAGAGCAAGAGAGAAAAATAAAAAAAACTGTGTTTTCGAATTCCAATTTGGCTTGTTTTGGAAAATGGCTGAATTGCTCCCAACACTCGGAGAGCCAAATGTTTATGTGTCCTGTGTGGGAGACGCAACATCACTGTCGCTTGCATTCGCAGATGACAGTCCCTGTAACACCTCTTGTATTAGGTCAATGGAGCAAAGGTGATCATCTTCAATTCCCGCAGCAGACGCTGAGGAAACACTCAAAACCTGTGTGCTGGCTGTGGAACCGGTGTTCGGTCCAACAGGAGCTGAAAAATCCTGTGGAGGCAGTAGGAATGACGTCATCAACATGGGAATACGCTGAGGACACTGTAATACGTGGGCCTTGAAGGGGTCCAGTAGTACGTCTATGTCCGGTGGCGCAACCAATTGAAGTGTTAGACATATGTCCAACACGCATTCGTATCTGCAGAATAGGCAGCGGAGCACAGGCAAGATGCAGTCGACCCAGACTGATCAGAACGAAAGGAACCAATGCTCACTCAGCTCCCAAAGCTGAGGGGTACCCAGATGGAGTACCATGCGTTCACTGCAACGTCGCGCCAGGAGTGCCTTTTCCATCTCTTTGGAAACTGGGCCGTCCATTGCGTAGCAGGAAAATTAAAACAAGGATACCCACTACAAGTAGTAGGACCAGCGGAAGCCCTCCAAAAATGCCTCGCAATAAGGAGTGTATAAATGATGGAATAACTCCAAAGATTGTCTAAAAGTTGCTCAATAGTCCAGAACCTATGCTCTTAAACAGGTGCACAATCCCACTCGCATCAGACATGTTAAAGATACAATGTACCATTTCTCAGAAATGGAGCTGGAAGTTTGTTCGGACTAGCGCCTGTATCTCAGCCGAAGACCTTGCAACCTGGAGATCAAAAGTCTCTCGGGCTGAGGTTAAGGCCACATCCTTCTGTAAAAGCATGGCTTTCAGTCTGCTCAGAGAATCAAACCGTATAAGGGAAACATTCAATGAAGGCCATAGCGTTGCCTCCCTAACTGTGTGGGTCGGTGGAAACAATACTTGCATACAACAAGCAACCCTGGAACTTACAATGACCAGATATGCGATGCCTGGTACCATCCCACAACAACCTTGATCATTCAACATCAAATAACTCCCATTCGAGAGTAGTTTGAACACCGGATGAATCACGGCAGCTGGGGATCCTTTCAAGTGACATGATAGGTTTGCAACTGAAGAATTACAGGCTCAGTGAAGCAAAATATCCTGACAAATTAGAGAACCACTTAATGAACTCTCACAGTCTTAACCGCTGAGAAAAACTTCAGTGTCCCCATTCCTGCATCTAAATCTGTATGGTAATTCCCAAGATTCATATATGTACCTCTCTCCCAACGCTTCATACCTGCCTACCTGGTGATATTGTAGACAGTACTGAAATTGGAATGTCGTGACTGGCAGTGTAATATGCCATGGATCAACCATTATGTGGAGGGTGACTCAGCGACTGTAAATGGTAATTGTTCCAATTTTTCAATGTGCAGCATTGTATATTTTGCATCTCTTCGTGCCATTTTTGTCTGTCTTTCTGTTCGGTTGTATGCAGAAAACAGAGACATACTGTTGATATACTGCCAGGGCACGTGACCAGAACGCAGTGATTGCAGCGTCCAGCTCAGTAATAGAATGGATCACAATTCCGATTGCCCATGTTGAAGAATAGACAAATCCTGTTCCATTATATCTATTGCAGAAGACACAATGTTGCCCAGTGAATAAATGCTGGATGTCAGTGTGGTCATGCCATTGTCGACCACTGCCAAAGCCTTTTCTAGGTTAACCCTGTCAATCTCACACAATCTCTTAGTAGCCTCCTGCTGGGAGATTTTCCATACCTCGTTGTATATAGCGTAAAGGAAGCGCTTCTGACATGGCTTCTGGTGACCTAACAAAAAATCCCTAAGATCCATGTCATCTGAGAGTAAGAACAAGAGTTGTTTCACCTGGGACAGTGTTGAGGTCTCTAGCCACTCTAGGCATAACTTCCCATCACTGTAAGATCTCACCACACCTGAGTGTTCTCGTTGTACATAGCATTGGTCTGGCCTATGGATGCTAAACCCTTCGGTGGTACCCCTGAATCTTGACGGACACCTATTTGTGTCGATAGGCCAAACCAACCATCCCTTCCAATTGGGGTCTGATGAATTGTACGAATCATCATGTAGAATGTCATCTAATGTAGCCTCACTATTTTGTGTAAAATGTTGCCATCCCTCAAAGTGTGAAGGCGAGGAAATCTGAGGTGTGTTCAAGTCCTTGATCTTGGCTAGACCAAGGCAGAAAGCTTGTTGCACTGTGTCATTGAGAAAAATAATTTGCTGTGGTATGAGGCATGCTCTAACTAAAGCCTTAGTTCCCTGAACGTGCCAATCTTTAGTCTCACAGACAGATTTTGTGTCTATGGTGTCCCTCCAAAAGTCTAAACCCTGTAAAGACAGTTGGGAAATAACAGTAGCAGAGTATATCTGTTTCGTATTGGTGAGCATATTTTTCTTTGCAGGTGTAGGTGCAAGCTTATAATAATAAGATCTCGGGTCTGAAGTGTTACACCCAGAAAAATAAGCAAACATTTGTGCAAATGTTGTTGAATTACCTTTTGGCGGAGTTGGACAATGTTCCCATTGATGGTAAGAGAAAACATTTCATGGGATACTAGCTTTGTGCAAGAAATGATGACCATAGTGTTGGTAACAATACATGGTGTCAAAATCAGATGTATCATCATACAATTCATCGCTAGAAAATGCAGCAGATTGTTCTAAATCAGACAGCCTAGTATTTACAGTTTCAAAGTCCCAATCATCCGAGAAAGTACTGGAGTTGATGATATCACTTAATGAAATTTTAAATAAATGTGTTTGTTTTTTTAAGTTCAGTTGGACCATATACATCATATGAAACCCTGTCCCAAACTATTCCTTCAGGAACTTGAACTGCTGTAATGTTCACTAAGGACAGGTCTCTTTGTTCATGGTGTGATGATGCATGCGCTTTCAGAACCAAGTTCACATTTTGTACTGTGGAGCGTTCTGGGAGGTAATGACCGTTCAGGAGCAGGAAAAAGACAGTCACTACACCTATCCAGAGGATTAGGAAGAGTAGACATATAGCCATCCAGAGCTGTAGCCAGGGAGAAACAAGGTAAGTCTTTTCAGCCAAAGGTAGGAATCATGAATTTGTTGTTTGCAGGAAACAGGCGGTGGCGGTAACTTAGGTTCACTTGGATCCAGAGAGAAAGTATCAAAATCTATGAAGTAGCCAGACGCAGTTTGATCTATCTTTGGTAGCTCAGCAGGTTTTGTAGAACTGGCAGATGTCTACTGTCGAGACATATTGACATCGATGTCGGTATTAGGCCGAATTGAGATCTGTGTTTCATTTCTACTTTGTTGTTGTTCAATTTCAACTGGTACAAGTACCATTCCGTTGTTGGTAACTCCTTCACTTCGTATAGTAGAATCATCAAACATTATTAATCTTTCTGTCTGAACTTCCTGTATAGTAGCGAGAGGAGATCTGGTGCTACCCAGGAGCCCATGCGGCCTACTTACTGTTGAGTATCGGCCACAAAGTGTGGTTTGATCAGATCTATTGAGACTAATCTTTTTTCTTTCTTGCCGGCAAAAGCGGAAGATGTACTGTTCTTGTTCCTTCGACAGCCAGGACTGGTACAGGCACTCTGTAAGATGGCCCAAATTCTTTTTTTGTCCACAATCTTTTCTCTGACCAGATCCCCAACCTTCGGGATCCAGGCAGATCTTGCCGGTACAGCTTTCACTTCTTCATTGGCAGTGCGTTTTACTTCGACGTTGCTTTGTAATGCCCGGAATTCATTGAGTTCCTGTAAAACAGCCAAACGATCATTGATGTCAAATGGTTTTTCGTCCACCACTATGCTGTCATAGTCGAGGTCAGGTACCCACATTCTAGTCCGGAACAGGACTTCATAGGGAGTATGGTCCCACAGGTCCAACATCTCCTTCGAGACAGCAACCTTCCCGGAAAGCTGGAAGCACGCCGAGATCACCGCCTTACTCAAGAAATCCAAGGCAGACCCCAAGGACTTCCGACCCATCTCTCTGCTCCCGTTCCCCGCGAAGGTCACCGAGAAAATCGTCAACAAACAACTGACCCGCTACCTCGAGGAGAACAACATCCTGGACCCTTCCCAGTCCGGCTTCCGCAGCAACCACAGCACCGAAACCGCCTCATCGCCGCCACCGATGACATCAGGACCCTGCTAAACAACGGAGAAACAGCAGCCCTCATCCTCCTGGACCTATCAGCCGCCTTCGACACGGTCTGCCACCACACACTACGAACACGCCTTCACGACGCCGGGATCCAAGAGAAGGCCCTGGACTGGACCACATCCTTCCTTTCCGGCAGAACACAAAGCGTCCGCCTCGCCCCCTTCCGATCCAAGGCCACCAAGATCATCTGCGGCGTACCCCAAGGCTCCTCCCTCAGCCCAACGCTGTTCAACATCTACATGGCACCCTCGCCCACGTCGCCCGACAGCACAACCTCAACATCATCTCCTACGCCGACGACACCCAGCTGATCCTCTCCCTCACCAAAGACCCTCACACCGCCAAAGCCCACCTCCACGAAGGAATGAAGGCCGCCGCCGAATGGATGAGGACCAGCCGCCTGAAGCTGAACTCGGACAAGACGGAGGTCCTCATCCTTGGTTCCAACCCTTCAGCCTGGGATGACTCCTGGTGGCCAACATCACTGGGAACAGCCCCGCCACCCACCGACCACGTACGCAACCTAGGGGTCATCCTCGACCCCACCCTCTCCATGACTAAGCAGGTCAACGCCGTTTCCTCATCCTGCTTCAACATCCTCCGAATGCTCCGCAGGATCTTCAAGTGGATCCCCACCGAAACAAGAAAAACAGTCACCCAGGCCCTCGTCACCAGCAGGCTGGACTACGGAAACGCCCTCTACGCAGGAACGACGGCTAAGCTCCTGAGACGGCTGCAACGCATCCAGAACGCCTCTGCACGTCTTATCCCTCGACATCCCCCGACGCAGCCACATCACACCCCACCTGAGAGACCTGCACTGGCTCCCTGTCAACAAGAGGATAACCTTCAAGCTCCTCACCCACGCACACAAAGCACTCCACAACTCCGGACCAGCCTACCTCAACAGACGCACTCAGCTTCTACACCCCCACCCGCCAGCTCCGCCGACCAGCCTCGCCCTCGCCACAGTCCCCCGCATCCGGAAAACGACCGCCGGCGGCTGATCCTTCTCCCACCTCGCCGCCAAGACCTGGAACACCCTCCCCACCAACCTCCGACAGACCCAAGACCTACTGGCCTTCAGAAGACTCCTCAAGACCTGGCTCTTCGATCAGTAGCAGCATCACCCCCCTCTTCCCCCAGCGCCTTGAGACCCTCGCGGGTATGTAGTGCGCTTTATAAGTGACATGATTGATTGATTGATTGGCATGTTATTAAGTTCCTTCTGGACCCCATATAGGTGATTGACCCAACTGCCACCCGAGCCTAATACCCTAGCTGTTAAGGATTGCTTTAAGTCCCAGTTTTTCCTCTCCACAATCGAATTTCCCTCAGGATGATGCGGAAAGGAGTACTGCAACACACAAACCTCCCATGGCTTCTTTGTAAGCCCGTGAGATAAATGCTGGGCCACGGTCAAAATGTATTGTGCCAATTGCGTATGTGCCTATAAAGACTCGCAAATCCTTTATAACAGTTCGAGCATCAGTCGAGCGCTGGGGCGAAACCCACAGGAATCTAGAGCATGAATCCACTGCCACCAGGATGAACCTGTAAGCCCCATCAGATTGTAAGGGGCCACAGTGGTCCAAATAGACACATGAGAGATCTGTCTGATATCAGTAGTGGTGTTTGCGGTGGGCGTGCTACGGTGGAACCCTTCATCTGCTGATAGATGTCGCACTTCAGGACAAAATCTTTGGTCTGTTTGGTAAGACTTGGCCACCAATAACGTTGTTTCAGTAGTGAAACCGTTGCAGTAATACCTGTGTGTGCTGAACCCAGACCCTCCTGTGCAGCTAGAATTAAACCTAATCTGCGATCCATGTTTGGAATTACTCTACCCCCCACTCTTGGAATTTGAGCATACAGAATGTTTTGAGCATCTAACTTGTAGGAGTACTTGAGTGGAAAATCTTTAGGCAAGGCTGAGCTGTTGTTGCGTGTAGCTTTCACACCTATCATTATCTGTCCGTCTATCCTCGTACTAGAATGAGTGATTGCAGCAACGGCAGCAGTTCTCACTATCGCCTTGGCAGCTTCATCAGCCAGTGAATTCCCTTCAACGTGCACGCCAACACGCTGATGACTCAATGTCTGAATTACATGAGCCTGTGACAAGCCTATTTTCAGGTCTGCCACTTGTTCCCAAAGCAACTTGTGCTTTATTGTTCAGCCTTTGGAATCTCTAAACCCATTCTGGCCCCAATAATGAAGATATTCGTTATATGACTGGACACAGTAAAACAAATTGCACACAATGAGTGTGGGGAATTCCCGATCCGTATTTTTTAATGCCAGTATCAGGGCTTTTAGTTCTGCCAGCTGAGCCGTGCAATCTCCGAGAGACTGCGTCTGCGTATTGCTAGGACGGAACTTGCTGTCCCGCATACTTCCCTTTACAATCGCACATGCTGTGCTGTATTGCTGTTTACTTTCCACGGCAGGCTGGGCAGATCCGTCAGTGTAAATGATGTATTCATAGTGATCTAGAGGCATTATTTTATTCAGGAGAGGATGTTCTTGTTCGTATTGCAGGAATGCTTGTGTTTTTAATGTAGAAGCAGATTTGTAGTCTACATCTGTTGAAGTGAGAGAATTAGCCTATTGTATCCATCGTGGATGCTGTTCTTTTGTGTTTGGAACTCTCGCCTTGGTAACAGCCTCTTAGGTTGGTACCGGAGTCACAACAATTATTCGTTTCCCCTGAACTAGTGCTCTTTCTCTCACTACCAGTCCCACGATGCTTGTTTCCAGTCCAGGGAAGACATGGCTTGGCAGTTCGGGCTGGACTGTTCCAATGAGGCACAGGGTCAAGACTGATTTGCGTATAGTTGTGTCTGAACTATGGTGGCGAAGTGAGCTAAAGAACAATGATGGATTCAACCCAGTTCTGTGACTGGGGGTGAGTGTCTGAAAAGTTTCAGCACTCCGTCCATCATCTCCTTGTGCTTGCTTTCTCTCACTACAGCAGTCTGTACTGCTGTCATTATTTTCTCTGTGGATGCAAATCGCATTTCAGCATTTGTGTACAAATGAGATTTGTATGTAACAGGTACCGTTTCGCCTTCATTGAAGGTTAGGTAAGGGTATCCTGATTGACCCGCTATTACACGGATCACCAAGTTCGTACTATTTACACATGTGTGTAAGTGTTTGGAAGCTATCATGTCAGCTTGTAATGAACGTAGAATTTCTGTGAGTTCCAGTGTCCAATGTTGAACTTAAAAATCAGGTCTCATTAAGTTGTAGAAAGGTTTTACTTTTTCTGCTTAATCCAAAATGTATGTTCTGGCAAAATTCAGGAATCCTAAAATGGATTGTAAGTTTTTCAGAGTCTTTGGAGGTTGGAGCAGCGCACATTTTTCCCAAAAATTAACTGCTAGGCTTTTTCCTTCACTTGAGTGTTCATATCCTAAAAATAGGACATTGAGGTGGGCAATTTTTGATTTTTTAAAGTTAAATTTGTAGCCTTCAGCGGCGAACCCCAAGAATATGTTGTTCACCTTGTGCAAGTGATCCAATAATTTATCGTCCATCAGATAAATATCATCTACATAGGACAATGCCTCCTCATCACAATTTTGAAGTAACTCTGTCACTCATGCTGAGAACAACCCGGGGCTATTCTTATACACTTGGGGCAGTCTACAGAATTGGTACTGAGAGCCTAGGGCTGAAAATGCTATCAAATATCTGCTTTCAGGCGCTATATTTTGGCAAAAGAATCCATTTGAGATATCGAGTGTCGTTTTGTATTTCTTCCGCACAATGTTATTCATTAATGCGGCACTGTGTACATTTTGTACTGCAAATATTTTCATGCATGAGTTCAAATGCCTATAGTCTAAAACTAGACGGTATGGATTGTCGGGTTTCATTACGGGAAAAAAAGGATTATTCATGGAGGAGGTGTAATTCCCGATAACACCTTGGTATTCAAGTTGATCTAAGGTCTCCCTGACTTGGTTTTTTGCCCCATGTTTTATTGGGTAAAGCCTCTGTGGTATAGGAATAGTTTAAACTGGGATTTCATGGTGAGGTGACTCAGCATCCCACCCTACATGATTGCGGTATAATTCAGGAGCTAGTGCTACCTCCCACTCCTGCATGTATGTGTGTTTTAGTGATTCTGGAACGATGCCGGAGAAAGCCGGTAAGATCACCTCTTCCCCCTTTGGGCAATCCATGATGAACTCAGGTGGCAAATCTCTTTCAGCCAAAAGGATATCGTATCCAAAAGTTAGGTTCTCCCAAAATAGACCTTTCACTTTTCTGGGTATGTCCCCCTCCATTTGGAGCATTATTTCGTGTAACTGATGTGGGACACTTACCATAGTATCAGGTGTTTCAACCATAATATGCTTACTCAACGCTGCTGTCACCCAAAATTACATCAGGTTCTGGCGAGCTATTGTTACTTCTGTTGCGCTGTCTAGCATTGTCAGAGCCCATTCCCCGCTCAGTAGTTGAGTCCTCAGTAGCCTGGGCATTTCTTATTTTAAGGCCAGCTACTTTCTTCTTTTTAAATTGAGGTTTACTTTTGGGTTTACCTTCTTGTTTGATAATGTAGTCTGAAGTGCGATGTGTGTCTCTTGGTTTTGCTCGGTCTTCTGATCTGCGTTCTGACCGTCGTTCCCTCTCGGAAATTTTGGATGAACCCTGAAAGGAATGAGAGGAACGTGTATCAGTATCCTGATACCTGTCAGGTTTTTAATATTATCACGGTTCCTAAGATTATACTTTCTATCAACTTTCTGTTGAGGAGACCCAGCCCGTGATTGTGATGCATTCTGCTTAATATTTTTTGATTGTTTGTTGTCCCATTTCTTTTTATAAGACTCGGGTGCTTGCTTTGAGTTGTCTTTTTCAGTAATACTTGTTAATTGAGGTTTCACAGGTCTAGCTCCCAAGTTATCTCTACCCAGCGAAGCATAGGTATCTACGATAATCTTAGGTAGTTCTCGCTCCTGTTGTGCAGGAGTGCATTCCCTCAGGCGTTGGCGTATAGCCACCTCCGCTGCTTCCCCTTTTATGTAAGATAACATAATTGTTGATACCTGGGCAAAATTGACTATCAATTTAATCCCCAAGTCCAGGGTAGGTTCTGCCCCGTACTCGTTCTGTATTTGTTTCAATACTTCTGGTATGACTGCTATTGAGGGGGTACCATTAGTTCTGGTATAAACGGCAGCGAAAACTGTACCCTAAATGGTACAATCCTCTATCAGGGGAGCTATTCCCATTGGCAAGCAGATTATTAGTATTCTGTATTTTTCTTGCAGGGCCGTATGTGGAAATACTGCCTCAAGCTCGGCTATCTTCTGTGCTATCCAGAATGGCATTTGCTCACGTCTAGTGGGCATTCTTCCCATAATCGGATTCAGTGTTTGTGGGGTGATTTTTGTTGCAGTCCCTTGTGGTTGACCATCTTGAGTGACCCTTGAAGGTTGAATTGTAAATGTTTGTATTACGAACTGTGTAAGACTTCTGTATAATTTTATTATTTCTTTGTGAAGTGGACGTAAGTCTGCTGCTGGCAAAGTATCTATCTCTGGATACGGTGTGTAAGCAGCTAGGACTGGCCAAGTCACTCCGTCTCTGCTGAGCGGACTGAGTCTCACTTTATCTGTGGTATGGGGGAAGGTGCCTTTAAACCAATTTATATACTCTTGGTACGTTTACGGGACTTCTATGTCCTCATATGGAAAGTATTCTTCTGGTAGTTAATCTGGAGTATAAGAATGAAACGTATGTGTGCGTGCATCTGCAGGTGAGAATTTAACCCAAGAATTGAATACCTCGGTTCAGAATGCCTCGTGTGCCTCAATCACGAAGGTTACGGTCCCACCCAATGATGTGACCCCATAGTCTAATAATTTCATAGTAAGTGCATGTTTGCAATTTTCTGAAATATTAAGAGCATCTTCCTGCTTGCTTCCTCTGCACTAGTACCACTAGCACCACTCGTACCAGCGTCTCCAGTCTGAGACATTTTAAGAAAAAGAGATAAGGTTTTGCACAATGTGGGGAACTATAATCCTTCAAGTTTGAATAAACCTACAGCCAATACATCCTACTCAGCTGCGGCGGACTTTTCCTTTCCCACCCCAGAAGTCTCTGGATAATGTGAGTAGGCGTCTCTGAGAAAGCACGACTGAACTACTCAGATTTGACAGTTAACTAAGAACCAAACCAACCTTGGCAGCGCCATGTTGTGTAGTTCCTAATAATACATAGGATCTGCGCGTTTAGATAACATAAACTAAGGGATTGGTGTCCAGACTGATTCCAGACACCCCCAAGGGATATGTTAGCCTTTAGACCAGCTAGCTCACAGTGCACCATAAGCCCCCTAACCTTACCAAGAAGTGAATAGTTTCTGACAACTATCGAACATGACAACCCTTGATCCTTCAGGGATCGTGGAAACAGTACAGCACTTTTTGCTCAGTCAATCGTGCTCACTTAGTCTCAGAGACATACACAGAATAAACGATGGGGACGTTTTCAATAAGTATTTATTGAACCAGCGTCATTCTAGTATAAAACATGTTTGCTGCGGCAATCATTAGACAGAAACAAATATATAAGATTGCAAGCACCGACAGAGTAAATAAAAGGTAGAATTCTACCATGGTGCTAAAACAGTATATATGCAGGCATATCGATACATGGCAGTAATCGAGCGCACTCCTACGATGCAAAACCTGTCTAAGTGTACTTAAGTGTACCTAGCATGTATGTAGGTGTGAAGCCAAAAATTCCCTTAGGAAAGAGCCAACCCCATTACCTGATGGGAAAGAATGAAGGACCCCATCTTGTTCTTGAGTTGGACACCCCACAAGGGATGTCAGACCCCTGCGGGCTGGAGTTTCTGCGTGCAGGGCCTTCAGCGTCTCGTGTTAGCGTGGAAGCTTCTCTTCTGGTTGCCCAGTGAAGATGTGGTTCTTTTATACCCGAAAAGTACCCTCAGGGGCTCTACATAGATGTGTAATGATACTGTAGGTCTGTCATTCAAGGATGACGATAGCGGTGACTTTTGTAAAGAGGTATTATACAGAAGATGGTAATCCTGCTGTGCATGTCCTAGGTAGGGGCTTAAGATATGACACTAAGAATCCTCATGCATAATAAATTAGGCTAGTTTTCAAAGAAAACCACACAACATTTATTCGGCACATAACTAGGTAAAAGGTCATCGCCAGAACCGTTATGTAGGGCAAGGTAGGACAAATGTAGGTAAAAGGTCATGCAGCTACCTTGGCCTATATTGGGGTACATTGGGGCTCATAACACACACTTCCAATTTGCAGAGCGCCTGTCGCCCAAGAACTAAACTACCAAACATCAGACAGGCTTAAGCCATAGGTACCACCGCCGGTCCGCCTCCCCCAATCCCCGCTCCAAGGTCTGCTATATCCCTTTTATCTAATAGTAGTCGAGTCCATTTCACTACAGGAGACTAGGTATATTTAGAAGGAGGGGAAATTTTAGCCCATATTCTTATCTGTGCATCCAAAGACCAGCTGACGTTCCTTCTCTTAATGTTGGGACTTCGTTCTATTTCCTTAGCACTCTATGGGTCGTCTCTTTGGCGCAAACCTGTTTAACAATGTTCCAACTGCCCATTTCAGTCCTCTTGGTTTACTGGAGAGCAAATTTGTTCTGTGGCTGGTGTTTGGATTCGCTTGGGGTGTTTCCTTTGTGTTGTCCTTTGGCCTCCTGGCTCCTTGGTTGGCTTGTTGTCCAGTTGTTTTTTTTTCGCCTTCACGGTTTGGGCTGATTGGCCCTGTGTCCCATTTCCCTTGTCTTGGGTGGTGGGCCATGAGTGTGCGGTGGCTGGTTGTTGTGGATGTTTTTCAGGCGGCTCGTCTCCGTCGGCATCTGGGTTTGTCTTCTCCGGAGGCTGCTTGTCTGCCTTGGATCATGCCCCAGGGTTACTGTTGGGGGTGTGTCCTTGGTGGGTGTTGTTTGTGGGCTGGGGTTCCCTGGTGTTCAGGTTTGGTCCTTGTGTTCCCCTGGTCTCGTGGACTTGGGGATCTGTCTCTCTCTGCCCTTGGTCCTCTCTGGTTTTTGTATCTTGGTCCTGTTTGGTGCAGTTTGGGGGCTCGTGGTGCCGTCCCTTGGGGGTGACATTGCCTAGTCTTGGGTCCTGTTGTTGGCCTCTTTTTCTGGAGTGGTTTTGAGCTTTGCTATGTCCTGGCCGCTGGCTGTCCTCGTATCTATTACTGTCCAGGAGGGGTGTCGGCTTCTGGCTGCCTGGTCCTTCCTGTTGGTCTTCAGGCTGGCGGGGTTTCTGGCGCTCGTCGGGGTTGCTTCCTTTCTGGGGCCCTGGTGGAGGCATCTGTGGTTTCCTTGGGCAGTGTGTCCACTTGTTTGGGGCACGGTTTCACCTGTGATCTTTGTGAGGGCCTCCGGTTTTGGGTTCCCTGGCTCCGGTTCTGATTCTCCTGGTGCGTTGGCAGTTGTCCTGTGTCTGCGCTGGTGGTCGGTGCAGGGTGTTCTTTCCATGGATCGTTTGGTGTCCACTGTGCTCTTTTTGGTGGCCTGGTCCTCGGGCTTTTCATGCCATGTGAGGTCCTCGGCCTGATGTAGTGGTTCTGGTGGTGTGGGCAAACTCAATTCATCACATAAATTAATTACAACACATAAACCACACAATTCCAAATAATAATCACATAATATTTACACAAACAATAAAATATAACATTTCCCATCCAAAAGAAACAAAATTTAAAATGTACTGTTTTCTAGCTGCAGATCTTCCTTTGTATCCACATATAAAAAAATAGTGATTCACCAAAAAAAGAAAAAATATTGTCCAAAAAGCCCCCCAAAAAATGCAATTATAAAACGAACCCAATAGAAATCCTTCAAAGCAACCAAAGTATCAAGGAACCATAAAAAACCTGAAAAAGTGTTTAAAAAATGGAACCCTACAGGAAACCCGAAAAATAGGAAATCAAAGTAAAAGACACTGGTTTATTATAAACCAAAATTAATTTCCTTTAAAAAAAAAAAGAAAAAGAAACTCCAAATGCCCATAGGACATGTTGGTAGACAAAAACCTGTAAAGTAATTAAGAAAACCTACCCACAAAACACATTACATTCCCAAAAATACATATACATCACAACAACAAACAAACAACAACAACAAACAAAGGATTTCAGACTAAAATTATAACATTTAATAATCACACTCCAACATAAACCATTTTTAAGGAAATGTTGGACACTAAAAGGGTGTCATTTACTATTCCCACTCCAACCTATACCAATTTGGAGAATGTGTTGGACACTAAAAAAAGTAACATTTACTATTCCCATTTCAATCCATGTCAATTTGAAGAAAGGGTACAAAGGGGGTTTTTGATGTTGTATTGTATAGCCTTGATAATGTTGTGACTGATAATATGCCACACATAGACCGTCTCCTCTCTCTTGTCTCAGACAAACTGGAATGTCATGTCAAATCAATGTTTAATAACGTTATGATGAAGCTTTCTGTCATAGAGCAAGCTCTCAGTGTAGGGATAAGCAAGCTGCTATTAGTCCTCTTGCTCCTCCTCCTGTGGATGTAGTTAGTTGCTCCTCCTTTAGACCCCTTTCATTTGGATGACCCGGTCGTTTGTCTTGAATCAACGGGGAAAGAGGTATCCCCCTTCATTCATCATCAATGGGGCTTAGCAGGGAAACAATCCACAGTACAAATGTAGCAGGACTGTCAAATACTATATCCCGGGTGGAACTGCCTTTGCCTAATCCCTCTGTGTTGCCCCCGGGGTTAGGAGTGTACGAGTGCCTTTGATTGAATTAAACAGGGACCACTTAACTTTGCAACAGAGTCTAGACTCTACTCCTTGTAATGTTGTCTTAGATCTTCCTCCAGATGCCTCTCCTTTTGAAATGGTCCTGACTAATGTACCTCCTTTGGCTGTGGGGTGCATGGAAACCACTGGGCAACCTTTTAAGAAAGTGGTCTATTGGTATAGAACACACAATCGCCATGGCACCCTATTATTTAGGGATATATTAATGGCCAGGAGGGGGGCTGGGTAGGCCTTGTGAGAAGAAGGTTGCTGAGTACTGTGTGGTGTTGAAGTTTGACAACAGAGAGTAGGTTGATTATTTGATGTATAGATTGTTTTAGTCCTCTATAGTGGGTTCTAGAATTTCTGTTCATCCCCTTACCTTCTTTTATCACCCCTCCGATAGGGCAAGTGACCCTTAATTCACTTGATCGGAAGACTATTGTAGAATCTACCACAGATCAGTTTGCAGGGTCAACTACAAATAGGTTCCCTGTCTCAAACTCCCTGGAAGGAGTGGATTGATGCATGGCACCCCTTTTTAGTCCCAGCCTACTGATCATACAAAATAAGGATAGGGCCCACAACAGGTTAGTGTGTAAGGGTGGAGGTGTTAAGCTGGAATATTTTTGGGGTGATGGATAAGTTAAATGATCCCATGTGGGTAAAATTTGTAAAGAATTACAGCATTCGTTGTTGTCCGGAAACTTGGGACGTTTTTAATGTGCTTTTGATTGAGGTCTTTGCCTCTTTTTTTCCATGAGATATTCCTTCTTTGTCTAGTGTTCTTCCGCTGCATTTTAATAACCCTACTGCATCAACAGAGGTCTCAGCACAGTTGGTGGGTCTACGGGCTAGTTTGGATCATTTGATAGCAGAGTCCAATGTGTTTATCCTGGTGGTCATTGGGGGTGATTTTAACATGCACTCTGTACTAAAAACTGTGGACGGGAAAGACAAAATGAAGTGGAGGTTTACTTCTTACACTTTGAACATGAACCACAGAGAGATCTCTTGAATTATGTTGGGGGAGAACGTTATAATTTTTTTAGGACCATCACATATTGGAAGGAGGGGGACACTAAAATTGATTATGTTCTCCTCACGGCCTCACTGTCCTTTAATATCAAATTATGTTATTCCTAGACAAGCAAGGAGTGTTCATAATTCAATTGTGATCTCTATAAATTGAGGCATTGTAGGACCCCCTGCTCGCTACTCGTTTTTAAAGGGCAATGACATAGTGCTGGTAGCCTAGGGTAGAAGAATTAGCTGGAAGAGGATCTGCCTGTCTCCTTTCTAACAAAGCTAGTTATAAATGGTTATGAGGACTTTGTGGCATGTCTATCTGCAGACCTGAAAGCGGAATGCATGGTAACTGCTTTTTTAAATATTTGTTCGCAGAGTACGCGCTATGCCTACTCAACAGAGGGATAGTGGCAGGAGGGCCTCCAATGTTTGGTTTGATCAGGGCTGTTCGACGGCTCATCGTGATTTGGTTCGGGCACTTCATTCTAAGCCTATATTGGCAGCTAGAGTGACAGAATGTAGAGAAATTTATAAAGCAGCCATTAAATATCGGAAGGAAGCTTTGTGTCTGGCTTTGAAGTCTGAAGTCTGGCAAAATCTGGTAGAAGCTTTCAACTTGAATTGCAGTTCCAAGTTCTGGCAAATTGTCAACCTCCCTCTTTTTTCTAGTTAGGATTCCCCTTCTATTTATGATTTTATAGCCCTGGATATGTGGTATTCTAACCTATAGTTTCAACTAGAGGAAGTTATGGATGCCATTGGTTGTATTTATAGATATAAGTCCCCTGGCCCTGACAGGGTTCCAGTTGACTTATTTAAGTTGAGTGTTAACTTGTGGACACCCATGCTTACTATGGTTCTGAATGCTGTAGTTAAAACTGGGATGCACTCTGTGATTATTCCTATATTTAAAAAAGGAGATCCAAAATGTTACAGACCAATATCATTATTGAATTCTACAGTCAATATTGTTGGGAAAGCCGCAGGAATGGACGGAGCAGAATGGGATTTTGTCGGACATCCAATATGACTTTAGACAGTGGAAACGCACTATTGATCAGGCTCTGAACCTTTATTTATCAATTAGTTTACTGTGGCAAGGCAGGGGAGTATCCATCTGGCATTTATGGCTCCACAGCTCTCAACACCATATCCCACCACACACTCAAGACACTGAACCAGATCGGATCACAGGAAGCGCACTCAGATCGATTGCATCATTCCTCACGGGACGAACGCAGAGAATCCATCTACCTCACTTAACCTCGGAATCCACAAGCACCATCTGTGGCGTCCCTCAAGGTTCATCCCTCAGCCCCACCCTCTTCAACACCTACATGACGCCTCTAGCCAACATTGTCAGAACCCACGATCTCAACAATATATCCTACGCTGATGATACCCAGCGCATCCTCTCGCTCTCAGCAGACCCCACCACCACCAAGACCATCTTCCACAACTTTGTGAAGAATGTCCCAGACTGGATGAAGGACACCCGTCTTAAGCTCAACATGGACAAGACTGAAGTGCTGATCTTTGGCAACCAAGCCTCCCTCTGGAAAGACACCTGGTGGCCCGCCGAACTCAGACCCACTCCCACACCAAAAGACCTCACCCACAACCTTGGCATCATCCTGAACAGCAAACTCACATGCACATGAAACCATGAAATGACAAATCAACACAGTCTCCTCCACCTGTTTCCACACTCTCTGCTTCCTCCGAAGAATTTTCCTATGGCTCCCCATTGACACGAGAAAAACAGTCACACAAGCCTTAATCACCAGCCGGCTGGACCACTGCAACACATTGTATGCAAGAACCACCACCAAAGTCATGAGAAGGCTCCAGACAATACAGAACTCAGTGGCCAGACTTATCTTCAACCTGCCCTAAAGGACTCACATCACCCAACACCTGAGAAACCTCCAACAACACCTGAGAAACCTCCACTGGCTCCCCATACAGAAAATATGCCAATTCAAATTACTGACACACACCTACAAAGCCCTCCACGACCAAGGATGCCAGGTCTGGTGGCTTAGTGGACTAATGCGTCCACCCTTAGGGGCCTGTGTTCGACCTCATGGTCACAGGCTCAAATCGCAACAGGTCCACTCAGCCTTTCATCTTTCGGTGTATGAGTACCATTGAGTTGGGTAACAATAAATATCTGTTATCCAGCGCCAAGATACCCTTCTGGGTGAACATGCACGTTACAAATACGCATTTTAAGTTGTGTTTACATGAACCACCACCTGAACTTCCACCAACCATCCAGAAACCTTTGCTCTGCCTCTCTCACCCTCGCACAGACACTGCGCATCCACCATAGCCACAGCGGAGGCCGCTCCTTCTCCCACCTCGCTGCCAGGGCCTGGATAGCCCTCCCCCTTCACCTCCGAACATCACCCTTTCTGACGGACTTCAGGAAGAGACTCAAGATCTGGTTCTTCGTCTAAACCTAGCAACCCAGCGCCTGGATATCCTCACGGGTGATAAGCCAGGCTTTACAAGTACTGATTGGTTGATTGATTTTTTTTCAGCTTTTGACTTACTTAATGGAAGAAAACTCTGGCCTTCGATCATTTCCTTGGGAGTTGATACTGAGGTTGTTCGTTTTCTGACTGACCTGCATATGAATAAGTCTGCTTGTGTTAGATATAATGGAGATGGGGAATGTACGGAATACTTTGCTATTACCCGGAGTCTGAGGCAGGGCTGTATTTCGGCCCCTTTTTTAGTCACATTATATATTAATCATCTTGAGGGCCATTTAGCGCAGGAGGGCCTTGATGTACCCCAAATGGATAAAAGACTGATTCCAGTACTCCTATATGCAGATGACACCGTCCTCTTAGCAAGGACGGCTTTGGGTCTCTCACGACTCTTGGATTCATTTGTAAAATTTACAGACGCACTCGACCTCTCTATTAATTTGAAGAAGTCACATGTGATGGTTATGGGTCCTAGATCTACAAGAAGCAGAAGACACACTATAAAAGGGAGTGGAAATCACAAGGATCCCCTTGTTTATGTATCTTGGGGTTTTGTTTGATCAGAAGGGTACCTGTCATCCTTTGATTTTGGCCAAACGGTCACTCTTTAGGAAGGACAGTGGGTGTAATCTTTGATTTTGCTGCCATGCTAGGGAACAAACCTGTTCAAACACATTTGAAGATTTTTTGAGGCTAGATGTAGGTCTGCAGTATTATATGATAGCGAACTATGGGGATATGTTGATTGTTCTCAGCTTCAAGGGGTGGAGAATCTTTTTGAAACGTTTGCACAATGGCATATCCTCTTTCATTGTCCATGAGGATGTAGGGATGGGATATATAATAGATCAAGGTGTTGGAAACAAAAGGGGTGATATTTACTATTCCCACTCCAATCTAACCATATTGGCTGAAGAAGTTGGACACTAAAAGGGGGACATTTATTATTCCCACTCTAGTCTAACCATATTGGGGGAAGGTGTTGGACACTAAGGAGATGATTACTTTGCGGCCCGGAAAGGACATGGAAAGCCGGTCAGAGAGCAAGTATGGGCCCCTAGCAGGGCCCTCTTGCCTCTGCAGCCTCTGGTTGGGGGCCGAGGGGGCACCTATGGTGCCCCCCTGATTATCCCTGCACCATGTGGCAGGCACCCTGAGGTGCCTGCCACACGGTGCAGGGATGAACACAGACTCCTATTCCTCTATGGGAGCTAGTGTTACGGCCGGTTTACAACAGTAACACGAGCTCCCATAGAGGAATGGGTGTATGCGACCGAACAGTGTTCGGTCACATCATAATGAGGCGGTCGAGACGGTTCGCCCGATATCATAATAGGCCCCTAAAAGTGTAAAAGGTACTATTCCCACTGCAATCTAACCATATTGGGGGATGGTGTTGGACACTAAAGGTGTGACATTTATTATTCCCACTCCAATCTAAGGCTATTTGAAGAAGGTGTTGGACGTTAAAGAGGTGAAATTTACTATTTCTACTGCACTCTAAAACATTTTATGCAAGGTAATACAAATTAGGCATTTTATATACAGAATCAATATTCCATACTCACACACAATTTCTTAATTATAAAATAAACTAAATTTTAATCTAAAAACACACTAATCAAAACTGCAAACCTATATATTAATATTTAAACATTAACATATAAAAGCAATTACTACGATTAATAATTAATATAATTTTCCAAATATTTGATAACATTCCTAAACTTTAAACCATAAAATAAAAAATAAAATCATAATCCAAAATTAACAATAAAAAAATTATAAAATCAATTTGTATAACAAAATAAAACACATATTAATATAGAATTATAATTATAAAACAACAAAAAAATTGTATTATTTCAATTTAATTTTCACAAAAGTTATAAAATTTAAAATGTTTATAGAAAGAGATTTCTATTCTAATTTTGATAGTTCATGAAAATATTTTGTTATATATTTTTAATTGGGTTATTATTTTTATAATATAAATATTTTTTAATCTATAAAAATGTATACCATTAATATATATATTTTAATAATTTTAAATTACAATTTATTAAAAATAGTAATATAATAAAGTAAATACAACATTTTTAAAATATAAATTTGCATATCATTTTAAAATCTCCCCACCCTCATCCCTAAAAACCAAATATCCTGCTACTAAAAAAATATAAAACCAATATTTGTATACATTAAAACAACAAAAAATACAAATTTCAACAATTAAATAACTAATACATTAACTTACTAAAAACACACAAAAAAAATATATAGACTCAAACACACTACAGTAAATTACATACTAATTAACACTTACAAACGATATTACATACAATTATATTTTCTATATTGATATTTTTTACAATGATATTAAAAACAGCACCAAAAATGATATTTTTACGTTAGATATTTCTATAGACAATATTTTTGACATCCCATTATTCTTGACACAGTATTTTTGTATCACAATATTGTTTTTCGGCTATTTTGTCCAAACACACACATTTAATTTACTTGTAATTCCCTAGTTATGTAGTACTACATGTACTCAGGACCCATGAATTAAATGCTTCTGGTGGGCCTGCAGCACTGATTGTGCCACACACTTAAGTAACCCTTTAAACATGTCTCAGGCCTGCCATGCAGCCTGTGTATGCAGTTTAAAACTGCCATTTCGACCTGGCAAGATAAATTGATTGCCAGACCCAAGCCTCCCTTTTTATTTTTTAACTCTTTCCATTAAACAAAAGCTTCTTATAGCACACAGTACAGATTGAGTCAATGAATATCATCCATATACAGATCTTAGGTTTGGCACGTTGCAGGATAAACATAGACATCAATTCAAAAGTGGCGCTTTTATGGCCCATAAATATGTGAGAAGCGCCCTGACCACCCCTGATTGCCCCCATCTCCCCTCCCAACAATCTCCCTGTCCCTTGTTCAACCGTGACCCCTGTAGTCTCGCCTGGCCCCCCACACTTTCTCCTACTTTTTGGGACAACATCTGGCTTTGTATATCACTTGTTCTGCCCCCTGGCACTGATGGAGCAAGAACTCACAACGAGACTTGCTCGTAAGCAATCCTCTCATAGTATTAATTTATTAAAACTTTGTAATGTCTCTACTAATAAATGCACACATAAACACTATCCTAGTGAAGCTTGCCTATGTGTTTAAACTAATAAGTAACGCTTGTCTAAATCCAAAATGGCCACTAATGTGCGGGAAATTCATTGCGCATGTGTCAACCATATCACATGGTATGACGTCTTTCTTTGCTTGGAGGGAAATCTTTGCTTCTGCGCAGTGTGTATTAAAATGGCTGCTTAATGTTTTCACGTGCTAAAGCTTGCGCATATGCTGCAATTAAAACTGTGGTATTCTAATGCTATTAATGCGGGATAGATTTATAAATAAATGGGAATAGAGTAGACATAGTGGGTATACAGTGAAAAACATTTATTTGTGATTAATATTTTCTTCTTTGACTTTTATTAGTTCGTAAATGGGCCTGGGTTGGTTGAACTGCAGCTCGAGAGACATTGGTTCTGCACATGCGCCCTGCAAGGCTGACCAGAGGAAGCGATGAAGTCAACTTGGAAGCCCTCCAAGGTCGCAAAGCCTGGTTCACAAGTTCATCTGAAATGTACCTGAAGTCGCAACAAATGTATACAAAATGTATTAAAGAATCAATGGGAAACGGGTGGGAAATAAAGCAAATGTATTAATTGTGAGGGGCGGTATTTTAAAACAATGGGCTTAAAGAAATTGAACTAAATTGACATGGTGTGAGGATCAACCCCCTGTCCCCGTCCAATCAGAAGTAGTGGGCCCATAATTTGGAAACATTAATGGGAGGTACCTGGGTGTAGAAGGGTATAATAGATAAAGAATTAGCTAATTAGTTAGCGTTAGCTTGGCGTTGAGGCTGTCAGCTAGAAGGACCACAGAACGAGCTGATCGATTGCAGACTGAACCGCTGTCCAGAGAGGTCCTGAGGTGGGGGCAGCGGAGTCCATTAGAAGGAAGACACGGAAGAACTCGAGGAGGAGCGAAGTGTCAGAGAGGGGAACGACACAGGCGTCGTTGATAGAGAGGTCACCTGTCCTGAACCTGGTCCGGAGGTCTTTGGTCTTCATCCTTCTTGGGACCTATCTTTCCAACTCCTTGGCCAAGGGGTTTGGTTTCTCACACCTTTAGGTAAATATAAATGCAACCTTTAGCTGTGCTGCTGTCTCTATCTTCTTCTTTCTGAGGAACCGTCATTGATCGATAATTGATTATTATGCTTCATCATTGATATACGATTAAGTATTATGTGGTTCTGTATTTTACTCTGCTAAATCTTTAGATAAACATTTTAAAACTTCCTGACTCAGTGATTATTTAGAAATTATAAATTGTAATGAATGTCACTCATTTTAAACTTCCCAATTATCAAAGGGTCCATTAGTAAGTCCTTACTCTTCAAATCAGAACAGTAGTTGGTAGCAGGGATATTGATAAAGAGTACAACTGACCCACCAGCGGAAATTGCTAGCGTAGTATGAATGAATGGGCCCAGGTGAGTATTCGGTGTATGAATGCTTGTTGCTAGTAACCCGCTGGATCAGCACCAGTCTAGGTCCGCCTCTCAGTCCACAATGTCTGGGGAGGTTGTGGCACCCCAAGCCCTTGCGATGTTCCTCTTGGCCACCTCTGCTGCCAATCGCAAGCAGATCTCAGTATATCTAGGCCATGTGGTCACCCCCGTAATCCCTAGAATCAGCCATTTCGCATCCAAAGGCACCTCCACCCATGCGACTTGAGACATTATCTCAGTCGTTTTAGCTCAGAACATCAATATGTGCGGGCATTCCCAAAGAATATGGAAAAAAGTGCTCTCATCTCAACATCCCCTCCTACATTGCAGGGTCGCAACCCTGCCAATTCTATGCAATAGTGTCTGTGAGTAGTAGGACTGGTATAATATTTTCAGTTGGATCAGCCTGAAATGGGCACATTTGGCTGTCTCTTGTGGGCTTTAGATAGCCTCCATCCAGTCATCATTGACCAAGTCACCCACATCTCCCTCACACGCCCTTTTCAGTGACTCAAGTGGGTCAGGAGCATTATTGATCAGTTTGCGATAGATCATTGATACCCCTTTGTCTGGCAGTGCCTCTGTGAGAACTCGGTCCTCTAGGGGAGAGGACTCAGGAAGTTGCTTGCCCTCTCGTATTTGTGGCATCGAAGTGCATGACCGAGTTTCAAGTATCAAAAACGCTCGGAGTCAGCTAACTCGTATTCTCGGCTTAGGTCTTCAGATTGGATAATGGATTATTCCCTCCAGACATCGCCCAAGTGCTCGATGCCCAGCAATCCCACGCTCTAAAACCCTGAGTCCTCCCACCTCGGACAATAACTGACTGTGCGACAGCGGTGTCATTGCAGTGAGTCTTGCTGTCCAACCTAGGAATCTTGTGGCATCTCTCCAGAACATAACTGCTGTCATTGTACGTTGCGGTATGTCTCTGTCCCTCTTTACTCCATAGAGGAGATCCTCATGACTCCCTCGTTCCAATTACCGCTCTATCCACCCTGTACGCTGGGTTCTGATGGTCAGTAAAAACCCAGTTGTTAATCACTAGGAGTTGTGAGGCCCAGTAGTGTTTCAAAATGTCCAGGATTGCTAGACCCCGGTCGTAGACTCCTCTTTGCAGTTTGACCAATGATGTTCTAGGGGTTCCCCCCTGCTATAATAACTGTCAACCCTTATGGTCTATTTTTTCAAACACCTCTGGTGGGATTTTGAAGGGAGTATTTTGCATGATGTACAAAAACCGTGGGAGACACATTATTTTGTAGAGGGCTGGTCTTCCCATTAGCGTCAGTGGCAAACTGCCCCAGTGTGTCACATCCCCCTAATCTTTTCCAGTTGGGGGGAGGATGTTCCTTTTGAGGAATTCCTTGGGGTCTTGTGTAACATACATCCTCAGGTAACAGAACCCCTCTGTGCAAATCTGAGCCGGACAATCATGTGGCAGGCGTGACTCTACACCTGAGAGCGGGTAGATCAATGATTTAGACCAATTAATTCTGTAGTCCGAATGGAAAAGTGAGGTTGTGTAACGTAAAGGAGGATGTCATCAGGATGTAGTGAGATTCGTTCCTCCCAGCCTCCGGATGCTGGAATCGCCCAAATCAAGGGATCCTGGCAGATCCATGCCACCAGTAGCTCTAATACTAAAGCAAACAACATGGGGTAGAGAGGCCAACCCTGGCGAGTGCCTCTCTGCAGTTCAAAGCTGCGGGACGTCACGTCATTTACTCTTACCCTGGCCATAGGGGAACGATAGAGTAACTTGACCCAAGCAGAGAACTGTGGTCCAAAACCCAGCCTCTCTAACACTTCAAACAAGTAAGTCCACTCAACAGAGTCGAAAGTCATTCTGGCATTAAGGGCCATAAGGACGGCTGAGTCTTCCGCCTGAGACTCAGTCAGATGGAGCACCCCATATAGGTGTCGAAGGTTGAGCCTAGTGCTTCTATTGGGCATAAATCCCGACTGATTGGAATGCATGATCGATGAAGTGACCCCCCCCCCTCAACCTGGTTGCCAGTGCCTTCGCCAATACATTTGCCTCTACATTCATCAGGGATATTGATCTGTAGGACCCACAGTCGGAAGGGGGCTTGCCTTCTTTGTCTATAATGACTATAGTTGCCGTCCTTTGATCTTCCAGCAGGCAGCCAGCTTTACATGTCTCCTGGAGCATCTCAAGGGTGGGCTTCGCCATGATATTTGTCAAACCCTTACATAATTAAACCGGCAGGTCTTTTGGGCCCGGAGCCTTTCCCGACTGTAGGCCCTCCAACGCCTGGGTCAGGTCGTCCTCCATCAGGTCTGCCTCTAATGCCTCACAGTCATTTGTGGTCAACTCCTGTAGGGACACATCTCTAAGGAGGTCAGTGCAGTCAGCTGTCGTCATGACAGTCTTAGGGGCGTAAAGGGCCTCATAGTAGGAACCATAAGACTCCGCTATGGCTGTGTTGGAAAGCCTCCCTTTTAATACACATAAGTCACCCAGAGGGCAGGGTGCAGTGTAATGAAATAGTTGGACATGTACTTTTAAGTATGACATGTACTGGTAGTGAAAAACTCTGAAATTAATTTTTCACTACTGTGCGTCCTACTTCTCCCATTGGATAACGTTAGGTTTTGTTATTAAATATAATAAGCGGAAACTTTCAATTGGGAGCAGATAGGAATGTTGACTTTGGTGTCTATGTAATTGTAAATTAATACCCTCATTAATGGTAAAGTTGGATTTTAACTCACAATTCTGAAAGTGCCATTTAGTGTCTGCAGCCTGTATCCTGGGTCACATGACTAGGTGAAGCTGGCAGTTGGTCTTTGTGTATTGCTCCCAGACAGTGAGACAAAGGGCAGTAGGTGTTGGTAGGATGGGCCATCTCTGACTTGATGAGGGGGAGGAACTGTTAACTACCACACTTGCACATCACATCAGCTCTGCCTGGGCATGCTCACAAAGAGTTTGATACTAGTCTTTTGTGACCTCAGACAACCTGGGGCCAGGGCAGGTAGGCAGGGAATTCCAAACACGTTTGGGGTTATAAACCTCCAGAACCTTCTCCTACTTCAAAGCTGGCACCAGGTATAAATATTCGACCCTCAGACTCTATTCTTTAGCACACCTCTGGACCTGTGAATGACTCAGAAGGACTGTGGTGCTGCTCTGTGAGAAGGAGTTCCACTCTGCTGCCCTGCTACCTGTGGCGCCTCTGTCTGAGAAAAAGAACTCGACCTGCATCTTGGCTGACATCCTGATCAGAACCTCAGGGACAATAAAGGCTCCACCCATCTTGAATCAGTGTAAATATTTAAGGCAACAATACTAATATAAAACAATAAACAATTGAGTGATCAATAAAGAACAGAAGAATTAATTAGAAGAAAGAACCAACAAAACAATTTATCTTCAAAAAGTACAAAATATATTTTATTAGTAATCAATTCAATAATGAGAAAATCCAATCATACTATTCCAATCGTGTCTACAGTCACACATCTCATACAATCTACACTCAATTTAAAAACAACATATAAATGACAAACAATTGTTCATAGGCATTGATATTTAGTGTTCATTTTCATAAACAAACAGTGTGGCACAATAATATTTGACTGTTGTATTCTACGCGCATTTTGGCACTGGAAGGGTGCCTTCGTCAGGAAAGGCCATGTTGGAAATGGCCCTTTTTGCATGGTTATCCCCAAACTTTTTGCTTCTTCCTCCTACTTTTTTCTGACCTGTTTGTGTTGGTTTTAGGACTCTGGGCACTTTACCACTGCTAATCAGTGCTAAAGTGCATATGCTCTCTGTGTAAATTGTGTTATGGATTGGTGTTTCCATGATTGGATATTTGATTTACTTGTTAGTCCCTAGTAAGCCTGGGCAAAGCACTACGCTACGCTCGCGTAGTTTGCGAAGTTTGCGCTACTTCGCACTACGCGAATTGCACGTAGCACTGTGCAAACACGTGTAGCGTAGTGCAGCGGTCATTTTTTGCTTGCTCGCGGTCCTCAACGTCAAGTTGGCGACCGCGAGCAAGCAAAATGACATCCCGGCGAGACTTTTTCCTCGTTTGCGATCAGCAACATCAAGTTGCCGATCGCGAGCGTGGAAAATAAACCTCCCGGCGAGATTCTCAACGCGGGAAGGTCAGGTTTCTCATTGCGAGTGGTCGCGTATGCTCGCGACCGCTCGCGATGAGAAACTACCAGTCCGCGTTGAGAAAGCTGCTGCTCGAGTAAAAATCTACTCGAGCGGCAGTAAAAGACAGCTCGCACTGTGCAAGATGCCGTTTTCAATGATTGCACAGTGCGGACAAGCATCCGGCACTGTGCAATCATCGCGAACAGCGCACTACGCAGTTCGCGTAGTGCTATGCGTAGCTTGCGTAGTGCGAAGTGCACTTCGCGTAGCGCTACTTCGCGAACTACGCCCAGGGTTAGTCCCTAGTAAAGTGCACTGAGTGTGCCAGGGCCTGTAAATCAAATGCTACTAGTGGGCCTGCAGCACTGATTGTGCCACCCACATGGGTAGCCCTGAAAAGGTAACTCAGACCTGCCATTGCAGAGTCTGCACGCAGTTTGTAACTGCCATGTCGACTTGGCCAGTGCACACACTTGCCAGTCTCTAACCTTCCCTTTTCTTACATGTAGGCCCAAGGTACCCCTGTGGGCAGGGTGCAGTGTATGTGAAAGGTAGGACATGCCCTGGTGTGTGTGGCATGTCCTGATAGTGAATTACTGCCAATTTCGTTTTTCACTATTGCAAGGCTACCTGTTCCCCATAGGACAGAATGGGAAGTTTGTTTATAACATCTTATAAACATAACTGGCCCTGGGAACTAGGTAGGGAAATAAAGTTTAGTATGCCTGAACTCAGAATCTAAAGATGCATCTTTTAGTGAAGGTGATTTTTACATTCTGTGTTTGAAAATACCACTTTTAGAAAGTAGGTATTTCCTTGCTCAGTCATCCCGTGTGCCTCTGCTGGAATGTGGATTGCCTGTCTGGGTTTTGGATGACAGAAGGCTGGTGACCAGGAGGTGCTCCAGATAGTCTAGGTGGGTCAGGAAAGGGCTGAATAGACCTGGGCTGCAATTGGGGAAGGGGGAGGAGATTTCCTTGCACCTCAAAGGGCCTGGTCTGCCTCTGAAAATGCCGTCTCCACCTCCTGCCAGGAAGTCACACCAGAGAAGGCAGAACTGGTTCTGGCTGGGCACAGACACTCTCTGCCTAAGAGATCAAAGGATTTTGGGATATAAATATTGGGGCCCAGACCCCTGAACTTTAGAACTCTTTTGGATCAAGAAGACTGCCAAGAAGAAGAGCCGGAGAAGCTGTGAGGAGGAACTACCACTTTGCTGTGTGCTTTGCTGTGTTGGCCTGCAGTGGCTGCTTCTGTCTTGGGCAGTGAAAGGCCTGGACTGGACTTTCTGCAATCTACGTTTGTGAGTTTCTCCAAGGGCTTGAGGTAGAGCTTGCCCCCTGTTCAAGAAGTCTCAGGAACAGCAAGGACTTCAAGTTCTTCTGCCCTCAGCACTGGGGACTGTGTGTTTTGTGCTGCAACAGAAGAAAAGCAACCCAATGACGTCTACGACGCCGCTGCCGACTCTGTGTCCTGAAGGCACCACAGAGGGCACCGCCGCAACGCCGCACCACGACCCTGGTCTCACCGACGACACCTGCTGATGCCGCCACCGAGCCGCTGCTCGCACTGCGACCTGTGGGCACCGCACTCCGCACCGCTTCGCTTCACGACGACGCCTTGGCACCGCAGAGGGCACCGCCGCAATGCCGCACCGTGACCCTGGTCTCACCGACAACGCCTGCTGATGCCACCACCGAGCTGCTGCTCGCACCGCGACCTGTGGGCACCGCACTCTGCACCGCCTCGCTTCACCACGACGCCTTGGTATCCCCGATGACGCCACTCCACGCCGAAATCTACGCCGCTGCTTGCACCGTGGTTCGAGGGCACCGCTCGTAAAGTTACACGACGCACCGCCCTCATCCCGCACCGCAGCCTTGGCCTACCGACGCCGGCGCCATCGACTCCAGTTCGTCAGCCGACGACAGCGCTTCAGCAACGACGATGCCGCTGCTTGCACCGTGATTTGCCAGCACCGTGACGAGCACCGCCTTCATCTCGCACCGCGACCCTTGTCTCACCGACGATGCCATCTGACGCCGCCACCGAGACGCTGCTCGCACCGCGACTTGAGGGCACCACACGCCGCACCGCTGCACTTCGCACCACAGCACCCGGCGCCTGCCGACGCCAGCGCTCCTGACTTCAACAGAGAGGAGATCGATCTGCAACACGTGTGACTTCGAGGGCCCCGACAACTCCTGCACCGACGTCCGGAACCGACGCCTGCGGACGCCATGCTTTTGGAAGCTCAACAAGAGGTCGCCGACGCCCTGCATTTCTAAAAGGTACTGTTTGCGGGTCTTCCCGACACCGTAGATGGCCCGCGACGCCGCGGTCAGCCAGAACTGTTTGGATTTGTTTGCTCACGACGCCGTGATAGCCCCGGACAGAGCTATCGACATCAAGGAACTGTTTTTAAAGCCTATTTTGATAACTGAAGATTTTTAAGTACTGTATCGTGGATTTGTATCGTTTTTGGTCTTGTCTTAAGTATATAAAAATATTGGATATTTTTCTAAATTGGTGTGGTGTCCTTTTGTAGTGCTTACACTGTATTACTGTTGGTTATGTGCAAATGCTTTACACACTGCCTCTAAGATAAGCCTGACTGCTCGTGCCAAGCAACCAAGGGGGTGAGCAGGGGTTATTTTAGGAGTGTAACTCCCTTATCCTGACTAGAGTGGTGGTTTCTGCCTGGCTTTGGCACATGCACTAGCCTACCAAAAATCCCATTTCTAACATTGGTTGTCAGCGGTGAGGATAGGACTTCCGTTTGCACTTGACTTACAGTGGTTGGTGTGCACTACTACCATATTGCAGACCATTACGTGCCACATACTGGTTCTTTTTCTTTTTGGCCTATTTTTTGATCTTGCCAGTTTGAACTTGCTACTTCATCATGCCTGAATCAATTGCATCATCTGTTGCATCCTTGGAAGTGGCCTTTGAGGAGGAGAGGTTAGAAACCTACAATGTGAAGGAATTGAAGGCGATCTGCAAAAACCTCAAAATCCAAATCAGGGGCCTCACCAGAAAAGAGGAGCTACAAAAGGCGCTGAGGGCTCGGGTAGCAGCCAGACATGCTAGTGAGCTGTCTGGAGATCTTGGCATGGAGGCAGAGGAGCCTATTCCAAGGGTGGATGTGCTTTTGGGAGGGGGGCACCCTCTAAACCAGGCAGGAGCAGTCTGACCCCAGAGGAGCTGGAGGACAGGCGGGAAGCGAGGAAGTTCGAGTTGGAGAAACTCAGGATGGAAAATGAGAGGGAAGACAAAAGAATAGCCATGGAGGAAAGGAAGATGATGTTAGACCATGAGTTTAAAATGAGAGAGCTGGACTGGGAAGCCAGTAGGGCTAGGCCCAGCCCAGATGGTGGCAGCAAAAGTGTTAGGTCCAGCACTGAGGATGAGGTACACACACACACAGATTTGGGGCCCTGCTTCAAGGAGGGGGTTGACATACACCAGGGGGTTCAGGATTGTGAGGTTACTCCAGTGGTGCACAGTGTCCCTGAGGTGTATTGGGGAACTGGCACAGGGGATCATTTTCCTGGTAATGGGAGGGACACTCTACTGACTCTAGATGAGAGGTGCAGGGAGAGGGGTTCCCCCATGATAGAAGCCCTAGTAAGTGAGTATGGAGACCAGCTAGAAGAGTATGGGTTAAGAGACAGCAACAGTCAGACACTGTCTCACCAGTCTTGTGAGAATGATGTGGGGTACTTGTCTGAGGCACTGGATGGATGGGTGAAGGGTAGTTTGGTTAGCACATGTGTGGGGCTGTGTGATTCAATTGTTGGAGAGCATATTTTAAGTCCCTGTTTTCCAGAGCTATGCCAACACCCAGTGGATTGTGAGTTCTCTGACCCCAGGGAGCTTGCACTGGAGGCAGACCTTTTGGTGGATTCCAGAGGGTCTGGAGAAGCATCTGGGGGTGACCCGGAAGGAATCGGCTTAGGTATTTCCCAACCGAGGGTGGTGGGAAAGGTTTGTGGTAGCCCAGATAGGTCCTGGTGTCGTGGGAAGGGTGTAGGGACTCACGTCCTGTCTCCGCGGAGAAGGAGTGGGAATGGGCTGCGGCCCAAGGTGCCCAAAACCCCGTCCCAGAGCCTTGGTGGTTCCAGGAGGGAACACCAGGTGGGGAGCCTAGGCTGTACAGGTAGGCTGTCCGTTGAGGGGGATCTCCTACTGTCAGGAGAACGTGGAGTGTCTGTAAACAGAGCTCCAGCGGTTCTGGTGTCTGGCGGTGCCGCTCCCAAGTGGAGGGTGCAGAAGTCCAGATTGAGGGGTGAGGGGGGATGCGTTCCCCAGTGGGAAAACCAGTGGGTCAGGGGCCAGCCAGATGGGCTGAGCTTCCTAGAAGTGACCAGGGTGACACCACTTCTGTTCTGGGGGATCTTTGCGCACTGTCAGATGGACAGGGGTCGGGAGATCTGCGCCAGGCAGACTGTCACACAACACATGAGTCATGTGTTACCCTCAGGGGGGGCATGCGTGCGCCCAAGGAAGTCCTGGTGCGCCGGGCAGGTGCTCAGCCACAGGGTTTAGTCCCTGGGTTGGGAGGCCAGGTTCAGGTCCTGCCTGACCTGGAGGGAAGGACGACTGTAAGCAGTGTCCTGACCGGTTTGTCTTCTAGGGGTACCACTCCGGGTGGGAGGGTGCAGAACTCTGGAAGGGGTTGCAGAGGGAGGGAGTCCTCGCCTCTGACCCCGGTTCAACCTGAGGGTTTAGATCCGAGGGTGGTGGATCAGTTGCAGGGTCAAGGCCCTGAACTGGTGGAAGGACGGTGTAGGAGGTCCGATTCCAGCGTTCTGACAGTTTTTGGTTCTGGGGGTGCTTCTCCTGGGAGGAGAGTGCAGGACCCCAGAGGGAGAGGTGAGGGGAGGAGAGCCTCGCCCAAGACCTCTGGTCAGCCTGAGGGTACAGACCCTGGGTTGGAGGAACAGGTTCAGGGTGTCCCCCCTGACCTGGGGGAAGGGGCAACTGCTAACAGTGCCCCTACCAGTTTGTCTTCTGGGGGTGCCGCTACAGATGGGAGGGTACAGATCCCCAGGGGGGAGGACCGGGTGTGGGAGAGCCCACCCCAGCCCCTGGTTCAGTCCCAGGGTACAGACCCTGGGCTGGTGTACCAGTTGCAGGATAGCACCCCTGAACTGGTGGGCGAATTGTGCAGGACACCTACCCCAGGTGACCTGACAATTCTGGAAGGGGGTACCGCTCCAGGTGGGAGGGGCCAGAGCCCCAGGGAGAAGGAGAGGGTGTGAGAGAGCCCACCCCAGTCTCCTGTCCAGCCGCAGGGTACAGACCCTGGGCTGGTGGTCCAGTGTCAGGATGCCATACCTGACTTGGCAGGGGGGAGAGTGGAGAAAGGATGCCAGGCATCTGGGGCTACCGCCCCCCACTCTCTGACGCCACAGTGGTTGGAGTGGCCGGAAAGTCATAAGGCCTGGCTCTCCTCACTGACAATTGTCAGTGGCCACTGTGGCTTGCTGTCCCGGAGGACAGAGTTGGCCCTGAGAGGAGGACAGGAGCCACACCCCGGGGGTGGACTGGGCCACACCATTGTGTTGGCCATGTGGGTACTGACTGCCTGTTGGGACACATCTGTGAGCAAAGTAAGTTTAGGTGCTGCGCAGATGGGGTCCACAGCTGAGGAGAAGGGTTCCCCATGGGTCAGCTTAGGGGGCCCTGAGAGTATGGATAGAGGGATCTAACTAGGCTCAGGAAGGCGTAGAATGTGAAGAAAACCATGCTGTTGCGGGCCAGGTTCCTTGTTCTATCGCCCCAAGCAGGGAAGCCCATCAAGGTATGGATTGGTCTACCCTAGCTTTAGGCTGGAAGGGGGTTGTGTTGGAAATGGCCCTTTTTCAGGGTTATCCCCAAACTTTTTGCTTCTTCCTCCTACTTTTTCCTGACCTGTTTGTGTTGGTTTTAGGACTCTGGGCACTTTACCACTGCTAATCAGTGCTAAAGTGCATATGCTCTCTGTGTAAATTGTGTTATGGATTGGTGTTTCCATGATTGGATATTTGATTTACTTGTTAGTCCCTAGTAAAGTGCACTGAGTGTGCCAGGGCCTGTAAATCAAATGCTACTAGTGGGCCTGCAGCACTGATTGTGCCACCCACATGAGTAGCCCTGAAAAGGTAACTCAGACCTGCCATTGCAGAGTCTGCGCGCAGTTTGTAACTGCCATGTCGACTTGGCCAGTGCACACACTTGCCAGTCTCTAACCTTCCCTTTTCTTACATGTCAGCCACCCCTAAGGTAGGCCCAAGGTACCCCTGTGGGCAGGGTGCAGTGTATGTGAAAGGTAGGACATGCCCTGGTGTGTGTGGCATGTCCTGATAGTGAATTACTGCCAATTTCATTTTTCACTATTGCAAGGCTACCTGTTCCCCATAGGACAGAATAGGAAGTTGTTTATAACATCTTATAAACATAACTGGCCCTGGGAACTAGGTAGGGAAATAAAGTTTAGTATGCCTGAACTCAGAATCTAAAGATGCATCTTTTAGTGAAGGTGATTTTTACATTCTGTGTTTGAAAATACCACTTTTAGAAAGCAGGTATTTTCTTGCTTAGTCATCCTGTGTGCCTCTGCTGGAATGTGGATTGCCTGTCTGGGTTTTGGATGACAGAAGGCTGGGGAGCAGGAGGGGCTCCAGATAGTCTAGGTGGGTCAGGAAAGGGCTGAATAGACCTGGGCTGCAATACGGGAAGGGGGAGGAGATTTCCTTGCACCTCAAAGGGCCTGGTTTGCCTCTGACAATGCCGTCTCCACCTCCTGCCAGGAAGTCACACCAGAGAAGGCAGAACTGGTTCTGGCTGGGCACAGACACTCTCTGCCAAAGAGATCAAAGGATTTTGGGATATAAATATTGGGGCCCAGACCCCTGAACTTTAGAACTCTTTTGGATCAAGAAGACTGCCAAGAAGAAGAGCCGGAGAAGCTGTGAGGAGGAACTAGCACTTTGAGGTGTGCTTTGCTGTGTTGGCCTGCAGTGGCTGCTTCTGTCTTGGGCAGTGAAAGGCCTGGACTGGACTTTCTGCAATCTACTTTTGTGAGTTTCTCCAAGGGCTTGAGGTAGAGCTTGCCCCCTGTTCAAGAAGTCTCAGGAACAGCAAAGACTTCAAGTTCTTCTGCCCTCAGCACTGGGGACTGTGTGTTTTGTGCTGCAACAGAAGAAAAGCAACCCGACGACGTCTACGATGCCGCTGCCAACTCCGTGTCCTGAAGGCACCGCAGAGGACACCGCCGCACCGCGACCCTGGTCTCACCGACGACGCCTGCTGATGCTGCCACCGAGCCGCTGCTTGCACCGCGACCTGTGGGCACCGCACTCCGCACCGCTTCGCGACGATGCCTTGGCACCGCAGAGGGCACCGCTGCAACACCGCACCGCGACCCTGGTCTCACCGACGATGCCTGCTGATGCCGCCACCGAGCCGCTGCTCGCACCGCGCTGTGGGCACCCCAATCCGCACCGCCTCGCGACGGCGCCTTGGTATCCCCGACGACGACGCTCCACGCCGAAATCTACGCCGCTGCTTGCACCGTGGTTCGAGGGCACCGCTCGTAAAGTTACACAATGCACCGCCCTCATCCCGCACTGCAGCCTTGGCCTACCGACACCGGCGCCATCGACTCCAGTTCGTCAGCCGACGACAGCGCTTCAGCAACGATGACGCCGCTGCTTGCACCGTGACCTGCCAGCACCGTGACGAGCACCGCCTTCATCTCACACCGCGACCCTGGTCTCACCGACGACGCCATCTGCCGCCGCCACCGAGACGATGCTCGCACCGCGACCTGAGGGCACCGCACACCATCCCGCTGCACTTCGCACCACAGCACCCGGCGCCTGCCGATGCCAGCGCTCCTGACTTCAACAGAGAGGAGATCGATCTGCAACGCGTGTGACTTCGAGGGCCCCGACGACTCCTGCACCGACCTCCGGAACCGACGCCTGCGGACGCCGTGCTTTCGGAAGCTCAACGAGAGGTCGCCGACGCCCTGCATTTCTAAAAGGTACTGTTTGCGGGTCTTCCCGACACCGTAGCTGGCCCGCGATGCCGCGGTCAGCCAGAACTGTTTGGATTTGTTTGCTCACGACGCCGTGATAGCCCCGGACGGAGCTATCGACATCAAGGAACTGTTTTTAAAGCCTATTTTGATAACTGAAGATTTTTAAGTACTGTATCGTGGATTTTTATCGTTTTTGGTCTTGTCTTAAGTATATAAAAATATTGGATATTTTTCTAAATTGGTGTGGTGTCCTTTTGTAGTGCTTACACTGTATTACTGTTAGTTATGTGCAAATGCTTTACACACTGCCTCTAAGATAAGCCTGACTGCTCGTGCCAAGCTACCAAGGGGGTGAGCAGGGGTTATTTTAGGAGTGTAACTCCCTTATCCTGACTAGAGTGGTGGTTTCTGCCTGGCTTTGGCACATGCCCTAGCCTACCAAAAATCCCATTTCTAACAGTCCACAATCAGACAAAGATGATATCTGAAAAGACAATATTTCATATGAACTAGTTCTTTCAGTTGATTGATACAAAGCCGCTAAATAAGCGTGCAAAATTAATTTTTATGTTTGCAGTTAACTGATTTAAGGTGGTGAATAAAAAGTATATCGAAGGTGGAGCGAAGAAATTTATACTGTTATCTCTGAATGAGATAGGTGTTGATAGTCTGGAGATAATATAAAAGGAATTTGAAATTGTGGATGAATAATGTGCATAATGAAGAATAGAAAAGCCGCAACCTAAAGGGTATGGATCAAAACTTCACCCAACTGAAACCTACGTGTGTCTAATTGTGGACACCGAATGGATGAATAAGGCGAAGGGAAAAGAAAATTTGAGTTTACATTATCACGGTAGTGGTCACCAAGCTCTATCTGTCAATTGTGCAGCGCAGTCTCTGCTACGAACTGTAATCTTTGTAAACTAAAAGTTAAAAACATGACCTACATGAGAATCTATCATGCGGTGATGTAATAATGTTATATATGTGGTTTGCTATTATATGTACCTTGATAAAGAGTGCGCCAGTTGCAGAGATATCAATTGCAGGTACGTCAAACGTAATACAGTGTTGACAAAGATGTTTTGAAACAAGGTTAAACCAGTGATGGAAGGTTACTGAAAAAGAAGGGGAATGCCACTAAATACTTCCTTCATAGTATGCTAATCATTGAAGGAACTTAATGATTTACTATATAATGATTCTATATTTGAATTTAAAATGAAGTCACAATTATTTGGAAAAAAGGAGAAAGGAGAAAAAACCTTTAATACTTACATCGCGATACATTGAGCGTTTCTTAGATTAGATAATTCTAAAGGGTAAAGAAACGAAAGAGAAAACATGAAGAGCTGGTATATACAGCTATTACGCATAAAGCCAAGTTTTATTTTAAGGCATGTCAAGCAGGTTTAATAGTATGATGGCAGCTGCGGAGTGCACCATATGGGTTTTATACAGTGGGTGCTGGCCCAAACAGCTGATGATTTGCGAATGGGCAAACTGTGCAATGTGCGATATATTACAGCTGAATTTAAGGGGTTTAAATAGTTCAGAAAAGTAATTCTTTTAATGGCGCACGACCTCCTGTTCAGTGATCAAGTATGAGGTCAAATGCCGAAATCTCCATGGGACTGCTTTAAAAGCATTACCGTGCAGCTAAAAATAATGAATTGTTTCTGAGAATGCCTCAAATATCGGGTTGTGTGTATTGAGGCGAGATGGCACAATTTAAATAGGCACGATAGTTGGGCAGAGGGACGTTAAAACTAAAACACCCGATCCCATACACACATATCTCAGTATTCTTGAATTTAATGAACCAAACTGCAATGATATTGCTGCAGAATAAACTGGGTCACGATGAGACCAATAAGAATCTGATCCTAAAAAAAAACCTCCCAAAACTAAAAGCACCCATCTTGAACCCAGCACCTGGACCCTATCAGTTGTGAGTCTTGGCCTGATGTGATGCTAACGCAGTCTTGGACTCATGGAAGTGGGCCTGAAGGTGCTCTGCCAGCCCAGCTGTGGTCTTGTAAGTAGAATCGATGCAGTGCGATGTATCTCCTCACACCCGTATGGGAACCGCCGCAGCGCATCACCGACGCCAGACTTCGCATCACAGCCCACAGTCTCCTCGGAACACCCACGGAGCAATGGATCCTCGATGCAGGCCTTTGCATCACAAGCCCATCCTCAACGGTGATGCAGAACCTCGCATCGCATCCCTGCAGCTTCTTCAGAACCACCGATGTGCGACACATCTTTGATGCAGGACTTTGCTTCGCAAGCCCCTCTTCGACCACTCCCTTGATGATGGCACAGGACTCTGCAGCTCCCTCGGTGTATCCACGAAGCGGGATCTCGCAACACTCTGCAAACCAGTATTCAAGGTACCTTGTTCAGCTGGCCTAACTGGGTACCTGTATCCGGCCTGCGCTCCATCACTGTCAGCCTAACTTGTGGCTTTGTCCCAGTCCAGCGCTATCAGATAACCACAGGTGGCGCTTTGCGCTTTTTTAGGCACTATTTTTACTTAAAACTTTGAAATTGCATATCTCTAGTTTTACTGTTTGGATTTTTGTTCTTTTGGTGTCAAATCAATTTATTAAAGTTTACACTATTTGTTTCTAAATTGATGTGGGAATTTGCTCGTGTTGTGTTTTCACTTTATTACAGTTTGAAGTGCTGCATAAGTACTTTCCACATTGCCTCTAAGTTAAGCCTGCCTGCTTTTATGCCAAGCTACCCGAGGTCCAAGTACATACATGTTAATTTGGGGTTTGTTTGCGTTTCCCCCCTACAAAGATTTGTTTGCTGCTTGAGTAGGGTTTCACCCCCTCAACCAATGACCCAATTTCCAAAAATACCCCACCCTCACAGTGCTGTATGCCTCCCAGTCACCTCAACTGGCATTGGCTGGGTACTGCAGAGGCTTTTGTGGGCGTACAGAAAGGCTTAGTTCAACAAGTATTGGCAAAGTCAATAAGTTTCACCTTGGGATCTATTGGAGGTGCCAAAACCTTTTAGCTAATTCAACTCGGATCGGCAAATAAAAAGAAAAAACACACAAAAGTGTATTTATTTTACAGTGGGTGGGGGAAACAACATGGGTGGGGGCATGGAAGCAATATGGTGACAAAGAGGGTGGGGGAAGCAACTCGAGGGGAGGAGTGCAGAGGCAACATGGGGGGCTGGTGGGGACTGAAGCAACATGAGGGACAAGGAGCAACATGGAGGGTGCAGTTGGGCGGACGCACCACAGAGGATACAGGGGGAGTGAAAGGGTGATAAGGAGAGCAGCGTGGAACTTGGAGGACAGGGAGAAAAGCAAACAGACGAGAGAGACAAATTTGAAGCTGGGAGGGGGGAGAAGCTTAAGGGTGAGCAACCAATGCGGGCAGGGAGGAACACACGGGGAACATATCTTGGACACAGCAGGGGAGAACCACATGGGAAAGAGAAAAGCACGGAAAGATGAAGAGAAGCACAGTAGGGAGACAGCTGGAAAACATATGCACTCTCATGGAGTGCTTAAAGAAAAAAGTAGCGCCTGAAAAAGAAAGAAGTGTAAATATACAGTAATACATCCATAATCCAGGGAAGGGACAAACACAAGAAGAGGAAGGAAAGTCCACACACACTAATGAATAACAAGCAAGCAAATATGAGTGACAATGAGGCCAACCAATGGTAAGGAATAGTAGGACTCTAAGCCCACTGTAATTTAATAATACGTCTTGCAACCAAAAGTACATGCATTGTCTAGTAGGCAAGACCTAAAAAGGGAATATTTTAGTTATAGCCAGGCCTGTTAACATGGGTGTGGGGCGAGGGGTCCCCCTGCGTGTTTTCAGGGCTGTGATGAGGAGGTGCTGGACTCATGTAATGAAGGTTACTGGTCAGTAATCCTTCCACCCTCTTACTCTTGGTGTATCAATTTGAGCTGTTGATTGCCGGTGGGGGCCACCAGCACTTATTTCTGGGGACAGGCACTTATTTTTCCATATCAGACATGTCCAGACAGCAGGAGGGGGAAAAACAAACAAAGTGGCAAGACAGAGAAAGAGAAAGATGGCAAAACCATCGACAAAGAGAGAAAGTAGGAACCTGCAAGAGTGAGATAGAGAGGTTGAGGGTGTCTGGAAGGGGGTTAAAGAGGCATGAAGTGGATTCAAGACTACGAATGTTTGGTATTTGGGGCACCAACATTTAATAACCTTTAATAACACCAGCAGTGGGCTTCTGAGAAGTGGTGCTGGAACAATTTTCTGAATGGAGTGCTGCCATCAATGTTACATCACTGAAGTAAAAACATCAAAGTATCACACAAAGAATAAGCGCAGCAAATAAACCACACCCATTCAGCAGGAAAGCGATATAGGTATGGTATTTAGCAAGTGGTGCATTTTGAAGCACACTGCAAATATATTGCTAAAGCATGGTGTGGTAGGATACTGTCTTTACAGACAGCACATTTGAATTTAAATGACCTCTCCACTTGCACAGACATACAGTTTTACAGCTAAAACTATATAGCTCACAAATAACATGTGAAAATTTGGTTTCAGTGAATAATTATCATGTGCACATCGCTAAGTAAAGCGTCTTGATTTGTTTTAATCCTATTAAAAATCGTTTCTTCCACACTCCACAATTATAAAGAAAGTTTCATTTGTGTTTTCTTAATTGCTGATGTTTTGCAATATTTGTATTGTTCATTTAAATGGGTTTACATTTTAAAACTGACATCCTACAGCCTTTTCTTTCACACTCCTTATACACCAGCAAGATTGTCATACAGTTCACTTTAGAAAATCTTCTGACTTTGAAGTCAGAAAATGAAAAGAAAACTCCAATCTCCATGTTAAAGGAAAAAGCAGTAGTTTGTCAGAAGACATAGGGCCTAATTACGATGGAGATCGGACCGCAATCGACGGCTCGTCGGTTGCGGTCCGACGGCCATCTACTGCTGCGGTTTGACCAAGGCATTATGATGCGTGTGGTCGGAGGCAGCAGTCGGATGGACCGACCAACGTTTTCCAACTTGTCGGTCGGAAACTCACCATAATCCCTTAAGGACGACATTTCGGCCGTCGGTATTATGATGACAGTTTCCGACAGCCATTCCATGTTGGCCTTTCCGACATGGAAAGGCTGTCGGAAAGCGACCTTGGGGACCCCTCGCAGGGCCCGCGTCCCTCCGTGGCCTCTACTATGAGGCCTGGGAGGCACCTATGGTGCCCCCCTAAACATCCCTGCACCGTGTGGCAGGCACATGAGGTGCCTGCTACACGGTGCAGGGATGTTTGAAAACATCCATTTTTCTATGGGAGCTTATGCTGCGGGCGTTTTCTGCCCTCCGCACAAGCTCCCATAGTAAAAACGATGTTTCCGACTGTACTATGTGCGGTCGCATCCAAATAATGCGGTCAGAACAGCCGACCTGAGGTTGGTCGGTTCCCAATCCGCAATGGTGACGTCTGCCCGAAATCGTAAACAGGCCCTTAGCCTGACATTTGAGCTCTGTCTTGGAACGCACAGTAAATGTGACAAAATAAATACAGAATTAAAAGACAGCATTATTCCTCATTCATCTTCTGAACTTCAGCATGGTTATTTCTGGGCGTGCTGCAGCAGCCCCTCCCCCGCCCACACTTCCAGTGCCTATGCTTCTTAGCAGAGTTGCTGCACCGGCACTCTTTCCTTTACAAATCCAGCACTGTCATATCAAACGCCATATTTTTACTCACATCTTCCCACTCTCTCTCTCTTGTATATATTTCACTTTTGTCAAATTCTCTATCACAACCTTTAACTTATGATTTAATTATGTTTGCCGTCATGGGGCCTGAATTGGCAGAAAATTAGTAATTCAATTCAAAGATGTGACCTTGGCCTTAAAATCCTTAAAACAACACTGCACCCGGATGATGGCTTTCTTCTCTCACTAAGGTCTACTCACCACCTTACAGTCACACACAGAGATGCTTTAAGGCATGAGCAAAGTGGGCAATTGCACAGGGCTCCTACCTTCCCAGGGGCCCCTGGAAAACTGAACTTTTGCTCTTTCATACTTCTCTCTATGGCTCCATCTCATCCTTTAACATAAATTTGAATAGTGTTTGGCATCACGGAGCTTCAACTAGCAGAAATGGGTAATAAAATTCAAATTTGTTCCGAAGAGGGGCCACCAAAATATTGCCCGAGGCCCCCAGAATCTATAAGACGTCACTGGTCATGCGGCGGTGTTGACAACTCTTTTGCTTTATTACCGAGTCACACGTGTTTGCTTTGTTTCTTTGCATAGAGGTAATTAGCATTATTTTCAGCCTCTCTCCACGTTTTCAAGGCCTCCACCGGGCATTGTAACTGCGCTCTAGTTTGAGCACCAGAGAATAGACGGGATTACACTGGGCCAAAGAAATATGTTAAGGCATCGTTGGACATCTTTCCATTTCTTTTTTGAAAATATGCAACTTCCAGTTTATTCAGTAATCTTTCAAATACAAGTTCCATGTTGTGCCACACAAGAATAGAGTGTCCAGTCATCCACAGGGGTTTGAGAGGTGGGCAATGGGATTCTTCACAACCACAAAGTTTAAAACAAACACTGACAAAGCCAGTAGGTCTGGCCGTTGCATGCTGGTGCATTGATTGATTTTTAAGTTTCACATGCACAGCGCTTGACCTGTGCTTGTGCAATCTCTTGTAATAAAAAAAAAGATGCTTACTGCTCGCCCTTACTTTTTCATTTGTTCGTGTGCTTGCCAGTCTGATTTCCTTGCTTTTTTGTTGGTTGTAGCATGCTATTTCCTGTTGTGTTTGGGTTTTTCTTCGTGTGTTCATCTTATCAGTGGAGCTGGGGCAAAGTACTCCTTCCTTTGAACTTTTCATCCGCCTTTTTAGGTCTCGCCTAGCGGTGCAGCGCATGCTCTGCTCGCTTTGCGAGGCATGCAGTATGCACTATACCGGGGGAAGCTCTGCCCACTTTCCGTCCATGTTTTTCATTGGCTTACATCGGAAATGCTGCATTCTGATTTGTTTTCGGCTTGTTTGTCCCTCCTCCTGACGGCCATGTCATCATTTTTCTCCTTCCATGGCTATCGGCCCCTTTTCTTTAAAAACTCTTTTGTTCCCCTCCCCCCTGTCCCCTCCCGCAGTCTGTAACTTCTCTGCCCACCACCACCCCCCCACTCCCGATCATGCCTTCTTGGACGCCCACACTTTTGTTCATAATGCAATAGGTCTCGCGTAATACGAGTCCTATTGCATTTTTAAATGCTTGTTTTCTCCTGGGATTGGCTGGCTGAATTTGCACTTTATTTTGCCTGACCTGTCCAGCAGCCGGCATGGAGACGCTCCTGTGCACAACGAGGAAGGTGTTTACCAGGACCCAGTCAGCCGCCCAGCAGAGCAGGAAGAGAAGCGCGCTGCGGTGCCGGCAGGTTTGGGAGGTCGGTCAGATCTGTTTCACGGCAGCTTGCGCATCGGCTTATTTTGGCGCTTACTTCGGCATGAGGAATTCAGCAGGAGCCGGCAGGTTTACTGTGACTGACAGGTATGCCTCCCTTCAGTCTGTCTCATATCTACATAAGGTAAAGCCGCCCTCTTTCCTTCCCTCTCATCGTAGTTTCTCTCCTGTACAACACGATCATTCACCGGCACCCCCTCTCGCCTTCACCCCACGGGCAGTCTCATTTACCTGTGCGCCTGCGTCTTGTCTACAGATGGTCCGTCATGTACCTTCTGCCCTGTCTTCTGCCCACCAGTGTCAAGCAGCCCTCCTGCACGCGCACCCACGCTCGGCTCGACTCTCCCTTGCACACACAGAAGCAGGCTGCCCACTCTCTTCTATGTCCAAGGCCAGACAGCCCTCCAGTTCACATGCATGTATGTGCTTTCTGCTGTGAGCCCATGTTCGGTCTGCCGGCTTCGATGTCGATGCGCAGGCGCACACTCATGTACACCAGTGGTCAGGGTGTCCTCTCTTTGTACATCCATGATGAGGGTGCCCTCTCACCTTCACACCAATGGCGGCTCTGCCCTCTCTCTGTGTTTGATATTTATATAGCGCCAAACAATACCAGCCATTAAAATACATATGAGTAAAGAATGATCGGCTGACAGTGTCTCGCGTACAATAACCTGGTATGTTTTAAGCGAACAAGTGTTTGATGTGCAATATGCAGTGTCGCAGCATAATAAAATCAAAGACGTTCATCATTCCAGTAATCTGTTTGACTTTGATCCAGCGCTAACAATAAAAATAATTCTCCTATTATGCTTTGGTCATCCAGGTGCAATTATTTCTCTAACACACACACTATATCCATATGACGGTGGGGCCCATAACACCGCATATACATTCACTTACTCATTTGTTCCCTGGATTTCCTCCGTCATGAACCTAGGAGAAAAACGATTCGCTGGAAGGAGACGGGATACCTCTTTTATAATGACATAATATTTCTCATTTACTTTTAAGGTATTCCGCTCATTGGTCGATGGACCAACTAGTAGGAATCAGTTGATGGTGATTAAGACCAGCTCAATCACATTAAACTCCTTTAACATTTCATTATTAATCATTGAGCTAAAGAAATCACTGAGTCATTTGTTTAAAGAATAATAAAGTTTATATAAAGTTTTGAATGCAGGAAATTGAGATTAAGCTTATTATTCAGATCATTGCATTTATCATCAATATAAGAATAGTTTGAAATTGCAAGGCACTTTTATTAGACGGAAAAATGAGGTTTATCATAATAAGAACTCTATGGATCAATCTATCTATCTATCTGGGGAAAGCCTAATAATTCTAATAAAAATCTATCAATAAAAAGTTCTCCTAAAGCAGCATCTTTATACTCAACTGGAAAAGGAAAATAACAGCAGCAGCATCAGCTCGTCAGCATCAGCAACCGCAACTTCTCCCATCTACAGCATCTAACTCACGCAGCATCTCACTTCTGCAGCATCTCCCGCAGCATTCGAACAGCATTCTATTCTCCAGCATTCTAACCCCTCCCACCAAGAGTAGGTCTTCTTATACCCTAATTCTAGCTTACAGCATAAAATGTTTCTTCTTACATGGCGCGATTCATTCTCATTGGTCAAAAACTCAGGTCCATATACATTTTAATCAAACTTCCTGGTCTTAACCAGTTCCGTGTGGAATGTCCATGCAAGCATCGTTTCCCACAGTTCATGCACTTGCTCATCCGTTTCGATCAGTCCAAATTGTATCTTTTTCTGTTACATTTTGTGTAATACAGTTCCGTCTATTGATTCAGTCAGGCTTCTCACGCTTCTTGCTGATCATCTTGGCACACATCTGCTCAGAAGGGTCACAACAGCCTTGACCATACTTTCATCTTAGCCTCTCGGCATCAGCACGTGATCATCCCTTTTCCACAGCCTCTCTCCTCTATCACATGGTCTCTCCGCTCATGCGCACTCTAGTAACTCGCGGCCATTTTATATTGCTGCTCGGCAGGCCTAAGCGCACTATTTTCAAAGATAAACAAAATGTTATTAAAACAAAGAAATATAAACCCTTTCGTTTCCCTCCCGTCTTTCTACGTACCCCAATTAGGTATTACCTAGCAGAAGCAACATATAAAGCTGTCCCTTACTTACCATCGCTTTATTTTGCAACCACACGTTTTATTTAAAAGCACAAATCATGCATTTATTATTTAATTAGTACGCAAATATTATGTTATGTTAGATACGTAAACAATTATAAGTCAATTAATTTGCACACTGAATTGCGTGTTACCATTAACCCTTAACATACATTGTTGGTTATTTACTTAAACGAACATGTTTATTAATATTGTACGAAAATATTAGGAGGTTAAAATTTTTACATTTACCCTGCTCCATCAACTCCCCCTTTGGTGATTTTTAATATCACCACAAAAACCCAAGTTATACAATTTTCTCAGACACCATATATCTTTTATCCGTTTGCTTTTGTTAGTTTACACAAGTGCATCCCTTTCAACTTGTTTCTTCGTTTTCTTGTACGTGTTCTCTTTTATTTCTTCTAACTCTATTTCACCCATTTCTCTCTCTTTTTCCTTGTTTATCATGTTTTCTTTTTCTAGCTTATTCTGCCTTCTTCTTCTCTTTATACATGTTATTGCAAGCTTCAGTACTAATATTATTATTATTATCACGGTTGCTATTATTATAACTTTCCCTATTATTAATCCACTCATTCTTGTTAACCAATTTGTTACAGAAGAAAACCCTTTACCAAGTTTTCCCCAAACACTTTCAACCTCCAGTGGAACAAGTTCTTTGTGCAAATTTGTAATATTTGTTATATACTTCTGTATATTTTCGCTCTTATCTGGAATGTAAGTGCAACAATGTTGGACTTTCAGCATTCCACAGACTCCGCCCTCTTTTGCCAAAAGAATGTCAAGGGCAAGACGATTTTGCATCACCATAGCTCTCATGGCAACCATCTCGGTATTTACCATCAAGAACCCTCCAGCAGTATCTGTAGATAAACGATCTACCACTGTGGATAATTTCCGAATTCTAAATGCATTCAAAGATATTCCCACTGCTGGTATCAATGCACCAAAAATATCACCTACTATTTCTGAAAAACTTTCCCTTTTTCTACGTGTAAAGGTATTTATCATTTTGTGTGTTCCTTTTTCTTTTCTATCCACATGAAAAATCTTTGGAAAGACCAGGCCTAAATAACATGACTCATACCAATGGTCCGGCAACCTATAATAAGCCCTATTCCCGCAAATATAATAAATCCCTGGAAATATTGGATCTTTTCCCCCTTTGAATCCCCATCCACCTAAAATTTGGTAATTGTCATGGCAATTACTGGAACCCACAAAATAATTGTCATATCTTGTCTTATTTCTTCTAATGCACAACCTTCCCTGTTGGGGCCAATCCAGAGTCATAGCTGCATTTGTCTTTTTCTTGTCATGATTGTCTTCCTCAAACGCCCAAAGAGGTGTTTTTGTCTCTTCTATCACTTTTCTTTGAAATTTCACTCTTCTCTCTTCAACCATCTCTAAAAATACCTTTTCTTCCTTCTTTAACTCACAGGTAAGGTTGTACCTAATTATACTATCTAATGTTAAAATCTTATCTTCTAAAAAATATTCACCAAACGTCTTTCCCTCTTTTATTTTGTTAAGCTCGGGAACTACAGAAACTTTTGCAAAAATCTTATTTATGTCAGTGTAATAATATTCTAATCTACCTGTTTTATAAAATAAACTTGCTAAAACACTACATGTTATTCCATATGTCAAAGGGAGGTGATGATAAGTCACACCCTCTGCTACAGATGCAGGCAACTGCATACAAACATAGCAATCTCTTACATCCATTGTTTCTACATACTCATATAATAATTTAGTAAAAACATTTTTTGAAAAATCTGTTATTGATTTGTCCTTATGTAATTCTGCACTACTCTTTAAAATAACTGGCTCTTGAGTGTTAGCTCCTTTTTCTTTCTCAGTGTTATTAGACATTTCCACTACAGCTAAACTAATTGGAATAGTGATTGCTAAAACCACCCATACTGTTATTAATAATCCTGTACAAAAACAGCACATCTTGCACCATCTACTTAAAAACTCACATTTACATTTTCTATCTCTAGTATTCTCCATTTTGTCTTATAACCTTATTTATTTGTTTTCTAGAAAATTGTGTCACTACACCTCAGAAATGACTTGCTTGCCACTCTGTACTTCCAATATTTTGTCTTTGCTTGGTACTTTCTTTTAATTCTTTCTCAGAATTCTTTCTTTGTCACATCCGGTAAATTCGTCAGTTCAGTGTTTTGTCAAATCCGGTAAAACTATCTAAACTTCTTCAGGTTTGTTGCTTCAGGTTTGTTGCACTTCACTTTCTCCCATCAGGTTTCTTTGTTCTGGGTTTTCGTGAGTGTTCAATTCTTCTTTGTGACTAGTCAAAGCACGATACAACCATTCAGGCGATCTATACTTTTGATTTACTTTCTTTATTCTTTTCGTTTTCTGCAAGTGTTTTCCACCTTGTTTTTCTTGCTCTTTTTGACTTGTTATTTCATTCACTTGTTCAGCACTTTTCCCATCCAACCTTATGATTCTGTATCTTAATTTTCTTACTTCGTTGGGCCAATTGTCTCCTTTTCTTGGCCTTTTTGCTTCACTTCCTTTTTCCTCTCTTTCTGTTTTCCAATTTCTTTTTCTTGTCTCTAGTTTTTCATTTCTTTCTTCTCCACTTTCTTCAGACTCTGTTTCAATTCTTTCGTTATTTCCTCTTATTTTGAAACTTATAATTTCATTTTCTTCTACTTGTGGTTCTTTTCTTATCTTCCTTCGTTCACCTATTTCTGTCCCTCCTCGAGGTTCTTCCGAATTTGTGTCAGTCTGTCTATCTGCTTCTAAATTTCCCTGTTCTTGTGTTTGACTATCTGTCCCTACTGCTCCTCGGGGTTTTTTCGATTTTTCTAGCTTTTGGTTTGAAACTCTCCCTTCTTCATCTATTAATATTATCTCCGAAGGAATTTTACCACAACTTGTACTTGGTTGCTCACTGTCACTATCTTCTGGCTCAGTTTCTTCTCTTATGCTTTCAAAATTCCACTTTCTTTTTAGAATTTCTTCACCTTCCGAATGTTCTGTATCAGATTCTGAACTGGTGTCAGATATTTCCAGATGTCGACTTACAGGTCGATCTTCAAATTCTGGAACTTCAGCTATTTCTTCTATTTCCTCTTCTTCTTCTATCGTTGCACTTGTAGTTGGGTCTTCCAGATGTCGACTTACAGGTCGATCTTCAGGTTCTGGCACCCTGTTTGTTTCTTCTTCTCTTTCTGATGCTGAACTGTTATCAGATATTTCCAGATGCCGACTCACATGTCGATCTTTAGGTTCTGGAACTCTGATGGTGTGGCTGGCATGTACCCAGTGTTTCACTCCTGCACACTTGACTGCAGTGGTCGTCACCAGGATCACTTGTCGTGGTTCGTCCCAGCGAGGAACCAAACAGTTTCTTCTCCGGTGGACTTTTATTCGAACCCAATCTCCTGGATTCAAGTCGTGAGCTGGTTTTCTTTCAAGAGTGGTCGCATCCGGTCCAACCTGATGAAACACAGAACGCACCACATCAGCCAATCCTTTGCAATAATCCAGCACTAGATCATCAGTTATAGTCAGTAGCTTGTTGACAGGTACTTGTGCTTGTCTCATTGCTCGTCCCATGATTATTTCATGTGGACTGAGTCCAGTTTTCCTTTCCGGAATACTTCTGATTGTCATCAGAACTAATGGCAAAGCATCTGGCCATTTGAGTCCTGTAGCTTGACACATTTTTCCTAACCTGTTCTTGATTGTTCCATTCACTTGCTCTACTATTCCAGAAGCCTCTGGTCTGTATGCACAATGCAGTTTCTGTTTAATACTAAGTGCTTCACAAATCAGTTTAACTAATTCATTTTGGAAATGTGTTCCTCTATCTGTTTCAATCGTGACTGGAAAACCATACCTAGGAATGAATTCTCGCAGCAAAAGTTTTGCTACCGTGATACTATCATTCCTTCTTGTTGGATATGCCTCCACCCAACGGGAAAACAAACAGACGACCACTAGGACATACCTCAATCTGCTGCAAGGTGGCATTTCAATAAAATCCATTTGCATTCTAGTGAAAGGACCCCCTTCTCGTCCTATTCTTCCTAGACTCACTACTGTCTTCCTTCCTGGATTTAACTGTTGACAAATAAGACATCTCTGACAAAGACTCTCAGCTATGGCTCTGAATTTTGGATTATACCATGTTTGTCTAAAAAGTCTGATCATTGAATCTCTCCCAATATGGGCTTGTCCATGGTACATCCGTGCCATGTCAGAAATCATGCTATCAGGCATAACTGGTCTCTCATCCCTGTAAACCCAAACATCAGTTTCTTCATGTTTTCTACATCCTGCTTTTATCCACGTATCTTTTTCCTCATCCTCTGCAGCTTCTTGTAACTGTCTCACCTCATCCCATGTTTCAATAGAGTTAGTAAAAAGCAAAGGACAAGAAATATGCTCTCTTTCACGACATTTATTCAAAGAAACCACATTCTTTGCACAGTACTGTGCCATTTCGTCAGCATATTTATTACCAACAGTAATGTAGTCTTCCCCATTTTTATGTGCATTGCACTTCACAACAGCGATCTGTTTAGGCAGCTGTATCGCCTCAAGCAGCTTTTTCACAAAATCTCCATTTCTGATGGGCGTCCCTGCAGACGTCAAGAAACCCCTTTGTGACCAAATCTGACCAAAATCATGCACGACCCCAAAGCCGTACTGGCTATCTGTCACAATCGTAACCCGTACATTTCTTCCCAACTTACATGCTTGAATCAGAGCTACTAATTCTGCAACTTGGGCAGACCGTATACCTTTCAGACAAGATGCTTCCAATACAGTTGCTACTGTGCAAACTGCATATGCTGCACTTAGAACTCCATCACTCGTTCTCAAACATGAGCCATCCACAAACAGAATATAATCTGATTCTTTCAAAGGCTCATCTCGTATATCAGCTCTTGGTTTTGTACAGTATTCGAGCACATTCAGACAATCGTGATCTACTTCATCCATTTCAATCACATTCTCTTCATCTGGCAATGATGTTGAAGGATTCACATTCATACATCTGTCAATGGTCACATTATCTGCACTCAAAATTACCTTTTCATACCTAGTCAGCCGACTATGTGTCATGTATTGGGTTTTCGTTCTTGTCAAAAGAATTTCCACAGAATGGGGAACATACACTCTCAATGGATACCCCATCACTATGCCTTCACTCTGTTCCAGACTCACACAAGTAGCAGCAACTGCTTTCAAACATCCAGGCAACGCTTTCGCTACAGGGTCTAAAACAGCTGAAAAATATGCAATTGGTCTTTTCATAGTTCCATGTCTCTGCACCAAAACTGAAAATGCACATCCATCTCTTTCACTGCAATACAGCTCAAAATCTTTCTCATAGTCAGGCATTCCCAATGCTGGAGCCTCACACAATTTCTTTTTCAACTCTCTGAATGCTTTCATTTCTTCATCATTCATTTCAAAAGGATCTTTAACATCCTTCTTTGTCAGTTTCTGCAATGGTTTAGCAATCAGTGAAAAACCGCTTATCCATTGTCGACAATATCCAACCATTCCCAAAAACATTCTTACCTCTCTTTGTGTCATTGGAGCTCTCATTCCTTGAATCATTTTTATTCTTTCAGTCGTTACCTTTCGCACTCCTTTCTCAATTTTATGCCCTAAATACTGGACTTCTTGTTGACAAAACTGCAATTTTGAAGGGGACACTTTATGTCCTCTTTTTGCTAAATGATTCAGCAAAGCAATTGTATCATTGACACATGCTTCTTTCGTTTTTGATGCCACCAGTAGGTCATCAATATACTGAACCATTACTGACTTTTCTGGCATTCTTAAATCTTCCAATGATTTCTTTAGGATCTGATTAAAGATTGAGGGACTTTCTGTGTACCCTTGAGGAATTCGGCACCATGCCAAAATACGCTCTCCAAACCTAAACGCAAATAATGGCTGGCTATCTGGATGCAATGGAATAGAGAAAAATGCATGACATAAATCAATTACTGTGTACCATTCTGCTTCACGTGGAATCTGGTATAGAATCACAGCAGGGTTCGGTACTATTGGGCAACAAGGCACAACAATTTTGTTTACCTTTCTCAAATCCTGTACAATTCTATATGTTCCGTTTGGCTTTTTCAGTCCCATTATTGGCGAATTACATGGACTGCTCATGATTTCTTTTAGAATCCCTTGTTCAATCATTTTATTTATTACTGGCGTTATTCCTTCAATTATTTCTGGAGTCAATTTATACTGGGGCGTATTTGGGTAACTCGTTCCTTCTTTTACTGTTATTTTAACGGGATCTACTCCTTTCATTAATCCTACATCTTCTCCTGTAAAGTCCCACACTTCTTCTTTCACTGTCCTTTTCAACTCAATTGGGATTTTCTCTGCATCAAATACAGGAAACAAACCATTTACTTCTGGTTCTAAATTCACCATTGTCATTTTATACAGCACATCCTCATCTGGAGTCTGAAATGCAATTCCGTCTGGAGTACAATAAATTGTGCAGTTCATTTTGCACAATAAATCGCGTCCTAAAAGGTTCACGGGACTACAATCACATACCACAAATCGGTGCATTTCACTAAATGGACCAATTCTTACCCTCACTAATCTAGTAAGAGGCGTTTTAATCTGCTGATTGGAAACTCCAACCACTTGGATATGTTCACCTGAGAGAGGAAGGTTTGGAATTTCCACTGACCTAACAGTAGAACGGGTAGCTCCAGTGTCAACAAGGAATGTTACATTTGCACCATTCACTTCTCCATCCACAAATGGACCAGACTGATCTACCTCTAGAGTTGCGCCAAGCACGCACTCTTCCCTCTCTCTTAGGCACCGTCATGAACTTTCATCCGTGTCATCCTCATCCTGTCGTAACAAATATTGAGAAATTGCAGCTGCACGCGGCAACTGTGTTACCTGTTCTCCTCCGTAGAATCCTGTTTCTGCACTGTATTTCTGTTGGTTAACACTCTTGGGAAGTGGTGGTTGTGGCACCTGACCTTGTTGAGTAACTACCTCACTCTGCACCTGTGAATTTAATGATTGATTTTCCACATTAGGTTTTGGAGGAAATTTACACTCGTTTCTCCAATGTCCTAGCTTTCCGCAGTTGTGGCATGGCCACTTTTTCTTTGCCTCATCTATGCTCATTTGTCCTTTTCCTTTACCTATATTAGGTCGGGATTTAAACTGTCCTGTTTCACTACCAGTATTACTCAATTGAGCTTCTTGCTTCTCTGCAACTTTCACCTGTGCCCACATGGCCTTTTCTTTCAATTTACGCTGTTTACTCTCAATTTCATCACTGCAATACTTAGCATATCTCAAAACTTCGTCCACTGTGCTATTCTGCCAACCAATCAAGTGCTGCTTAATCATTTCACTTATCTCTGGTGTTAATCCATACACAAACCTATATACAAAATGACTCATATCCTTCTCACTCAGTGTCTCATAACCACTATACTGTTTGAAAACCAACAACAATCTCTCATAGTAGGCGTGCACTGACTCTTTGCTTTCCTGCGTTGTTCTGTCTATTTTTACCCAATCTGTTTCTTTTGGTGGAATTTTATTCTTCAAAAAGGTAACTACTTGGTCATACTTCCTCATCACTTCTGGACCTGGCGCTCCTGTTTTAGCATCCCTTGGATATTCTACAGTTGGCCAATCAATGGTAATCTTACATTCTGTCCACAAATCAGCTGGCACTACTATATCAAACAATCCATCTAGATCTATCCACAGCACTTTTGACACCTTAACAAATCTCTCCACTTGTCTGTACCATTCTACTGGTTTCTCTCTCAATTTGGGGAAGTCATTTGTAAATGACAGTATATCCTGTCTGGTCCACGGAACATGCACATAACTACCACCTGGTGTTTCTCTCATCGGGTATTCCCTAACAACTGGTTCCTTATCTGTCACTGCAAAAGCCAAAGATGCTTTATCTGTTGTTTTCTCATTCCTCTTTGTCCATCTATTTTTCCATCTATCCACATCACCCCATTTTCTCAATAAAACAATCAGCTCTTTTATTTGGGTCAGTCTTCCTGATGTGTTCAAATTCTCTATGTCTTTCTCACAAAAATCTACTCTGTACGGTTTCTGCAACGTCCTCACTTTCACAAATTCTACTCCTAGTTCACTTGCGATCTCTTCCAATTTGTCATGTAAATTTCTAGCTCTCCAAGTAAGACTCTTGCACAAAAACATAATCTCATCATCCTGATAATTTTTTAGTTTTTCTGTTCCAATTGTTCCCAAAATCAACTCTTCCATGTCTATTTTCAACCTAATTACATCTAATGGTTTTTCTTCTGGTTCTTTTGCTTTTAACGCTTTCATCCATTCGTTTAACTCTTCTGGAGTCGGACCTACAGGCGTACTATTTAATTCTATCCAATCACTGCTTCTTTCTGGTGTTCCTGATGCGGACTCTGTCACCATAGGCATTCTCCTAATCTCATTCTCATTTATCGTCAAATTTGTAGGTGGGCTTGGTCTACACGTACTAGCCAAATTGTGTGCACCTTCATTATTCAGTTCCATCCCTTCTCTTTTTCTTTGCAAATGTGAATTCATGGGAATCACTAAAGAATGTTCATTAATTTTCTGATTCTCAAAAATTGGCATTACTGGACCTATAGTTACTGGTACAGTTACAGCTTCCATATTCTTTGTCAATTCTCTTATTTTCTCAGTCAATTCTTTTGTCGTTTTTGCTAATTCAGTTGCATTGTCACTTTCTGTCTCTTCATTTTGTGAAGTTTTAAATGTTTCTTGTGACCTATTTATTTCATTTCTTCGTTCGGGTTTTTATTCCTCCCAGTTTCCATTGGCGGTGCATTAGGTGTCACCACCGCAGAAGTCTGTTGGTATGGAGGTGGGTTTCTGTTTAAAATATCTTCCAGCAATTCGTCATCTGTTTCACTACCACCATACACATACTTTTCTACCACTACATGTTTCTTTTTCTCGGTACACTTTCTCTTTGCTTCTTCCTCAACTGCAAAAGCCGGAAACAAACCTCCTGTCATGTTAGCATATCTCCAACGCTTTACTCTGTCCTCATGATTTATTCCCCACAACCTTCCAGGCAAAAACTCATGATTCTTTAATCCTCTGGATCTCTCTCGCTCATACATCTCATCTTCCCATTCCGTTAAAGCTTCAAACTGTGTCGGTCTAGGTCTAGGTTCTAACATTACCATCTTTTCTCTCAAGTTCCGTAGTACAGCTACATTAAATGAACCATTCTCAGGGAAAGCCAATGCTCCATCATTCTTGGTATATTTTGTCCAATTTTCTAACCATATGCATGTATGATATCCATATTTCAGCATCATATGTGAAGCTGGTGATTTCGGCGGAGGAATTATTTGTCCCTCTCTAGTCACTACCTTTTTGTCCTTCTTAAAGAAATTCTTAACTTTCGACATCCATGACGTTTTCTCCTTTCCATACTCATAGTACGACATGATTCACAACCTTTTTCTCCTTAAACAATCCGCAATTCAACACTGTTCCCTATGCGTTATTTCAACCAATACTAGCGCGACTCACACCAACACTCCAATCACAAGCGATTTCATGTCTACTGGCGCTATTCAATCCAATCCTTGTGCGTCTCACGTCAAAGTCCAATCAGCTCCTGATTCTCATGTGACTACGGCGCACTGTCCAATCCCAGCGTGACTCTTGTCTACGTCAGTCCTGCTCCTGTTCTCATGTGACTAGCGCCCTGTCCAATCCCAGCGCGACTCTTGTCTACGTCACTTTTACTCTTGACCCCTCCTTTACAAAAATTATCGGCAATTTCTTTTTCAACAATTCTTTGTTAATTACAACATTTAAAACATTTCCATTGTCTGATTCGCTAAACCGAAAAGATAGCTTTGACCATTTACACAAGAATGCTGTATTTTCCCGTAGGCAGCGCTTACCTCTACCCTACCACAGAATTTTCAGTTTCGCCGATAAAGTAGCACTTCCCTCTACCTTACCCTTCTTTCAAGCAATCAGTAAACCCGTTTCTCTGGGGATAAAACACATGTGGAGACTATACTGCTCCTGAGAATTAAGGCCAGAGTTTCACAAGAAAACCGATCACTATTTCACTTACACACCTTTTATACGCAAAATGTCCCTATCATAACACAACCTGTGTTATTACCAAAAATGAACTCAGACAGTGTAAAATTCCATGTGACTTCTCTTGCCACACGTGTTCCACTTCCTACTTCCCGGAAGCGTGAAAACTTACATATAACATAACGCGACTCAACAAAAAGTGTTAGACATGAACTTATCAATAATCTATAATCAAAAATCAATAATCACCAAACTAATCTATAGTAACCATAACTCTGCTACCAAGAAATCTGATCCAGCGCTAACAATAAAAATAATTCTCCTATTATGCTTTGGTCATCCAGGTGCAATTATTTCTCTAACACACACACTATATCCATATGACGGTGGGGCCCATAACACCGCATATACATTCACTTACTCATTTGTTCCCTGGATTTCCTCCGTCATGAACCTAGGAGAAAAACGATTCGCTGGAAGGAGACGGGATACCTCTTTTATAATGACATAATATTTCTCATTTGCTTTTAAGGTATTCCGCTCATTGGTCGATGGACCAACTAGTAGGAATCAGTTGATGGTGATTAAGACCAGCTCAATCACATTAAACTCCTTTAACATTTCATTATTAATCATTGAGCTAAAGAAATCACTGAGTCATTTGTTTAAAGAATAATAAAGTTTATATAAAGTTTTGAATGCAGGAAATTGAGATTAAGCTTATTATTCAGATCATTGCATTTATCATCAATATAAGAATAGTTTGAAATTGCAAGGCACTTTTATTAGACGGAAAAATGAGGTTTATCATAATAAGAACTCTATGGATCAATCTATCTATCTATCTGGGGAAAGCCTAATAATTCTAATAAAAATCTATCAATAAAAAGTTCTCCTAAAGCAGCATCTTTATACTCAACTGGAAAAGGAAAATAACAGCAGCAGCATCAGCTCGTCAGCATCAGCAACCGCAACTTCTCCCATCTACAGCATCTAACTCACGCAGCATCTAACTTCTGCAGCATCTCCCGCAGCATTCGAACAGCATTCTATTCTTCAGCATTCTAACCCCTCCCACCAAGAGTAGGTCTTCTTATACCCTAATTCTAGCTTACAGCATAAAATGTTTCTTCTTACATGGCGCGATTCATTCTCATTGGTCAAAAACTCAGGTCCATATACATTTTAATCAAACTTCCTGGTCTTAACCAGTTCCGTGTGGAATGTCCATGCAAGCATCGTTTCCCACAGTTCATGCACTTGCTCATCCGTTTCGATCAGTCCAAATTGTATCTTTTTCTGTTACATTTTGTGTAATACAGTTCCGTCTATTGATTCAGTCAGGCTTCTCACGCTTCTTGCTGATCATCTTGGCACACATCTGCTCAGAAGGGTCACAACAGCCTTGACCATACTTTCATCTTAGCCTCTCGGCATCAGCACGTGATCATCCCTTTTCCACAGCCTCTCTCCTCTATCACATGGTCTCCCGCTCATGCGCACTCTAGTAACTCGCGGCCATTTTATATTGCTGCTCGGCAGGTCTAAGCGCACTATTTTCAAAGATAAACAAAATGTTATTAAAACAGAGAAATATAAACCCTTTCGTTTCCCTCCCGTCTTTCTACGTACCCCAATTAGGTATTACCTAGCAGAAGCAACATATAAAGCTGTCCCTTACTTACCATCGCTTTATTTTGCAACCACACGTTTTATTTAAAAGCACAAATCATGCATTTATTATTTAATTAGTACGCAAATATTATGTTATGTTAGATACGTAAACAATTATAAGTCAATTAATTTGCACACTGAATTGCGTGTTACCATTAACCCTTAACATACATTGTTGGTTATTTACTTAAACGAACATGTTTATTAATATTGTACGAAAATATTAGGAGGTTAAAATTTTTACATTTACCCTGCTCCATCAACTTCAAGGTCACAGGTTCAAGTCACAGCGAGCAAGGACAACCTATCAACAGGGTACGAGTCGGGGGTACACGCGGGTGGACGGCGTCCGCCCACTCTTTTCACAGGGTGGACGCCGCCCACCCTGCCAAGAAGTTGAGCTCCACTGTAAAATATGCTGAACTCGTCCCGGTGTAATTTTGAGACACCGGGACACATTCAGCAGCGCCTGCTCGTTATCTGCTTTCCATCCGAGCAGCAACGTTCAGACGGGGAGGGGGTTTTGTCATTTGAGACTCCACCTGGGCCATAACAAAGGCCGAACTTAAAGGGCCATTTGGCCTTCTTTTGTCCGAGTATGGAGGGTGGGTGGGGGCTGCCTGTAGCCTCACACCTAGATGTAAATGGAGAGGAAGGGAAACAAAAGCAGCAGCTTGTTAGCACTACAAATGCGCTTGAGAGAAGCACGATTTGGACTTTATTCGGACCCCGTATATAACAGATATTCATGCACTGTAAGAATGTCGGATGTGTTACTCTGTCCCAGTGCAAAGAAACAATTTATATACCAGTATTTTTTATTTGTTTTACAGCGCTATTCATCCCAATGTAGGGTGTCAGAGCGCTTTAGCGCTTTACAGCAAACATAAACATTATATTGACAATAAATCACACAAGTTTGTAAATAATTGTACAGGATGTGTTACATAAGACAGTGAGGGTTACTGGGTGTAGGTGTCACATATCATCCTTCATAGCTCACTGTGCTATAGTAGAAAGATTACAATGCAACTGCATGTCTTCTGCCTAAACCAGTAGTGTTTGTGTGTATACTCATGTGTTCAAATGTACTCATGATATACTTGCTAAACATATGTGTGAGGTCTTAAGATCTGATGTCACTTCTTGTAAACTCATGGATGTGATATCACTTCCTCTGATGTCACTTCCTGTGATGCCACGCGCAATGTCACGCGCCGTGAAGTCATGGGCCATGATGTCACATGCCACGATGTCACCTGCCTACTGCCTTAGTCAGTCCCCCCACTTCTTTTTTTGGGACTTGTGCCCTGCCTATCAATCTTCCGATGTCGAGCAAAAGAGTATCAGTGATTAGGGTAAAATATACATCGGTTATTCAGCACCTAGATGCCCCAATGGGGGAAATTGTGCTTTACAAATTCACACGCCCTTTTATATTTATAGGGCGAAACGTACAAAGCTCAACTAGTGTAAGTTCCCAACATGTATCAGTCTCCGCTGTTTCGCACCACGTGCACACCAGTGCGCCACATACTCCCTCTCGTTTTCACCCGCGGCCATCCCTGCTCATTTATGCCCAGTCTAGAGGAAATAGTGCCTCCTTCCTTGTTCGCTCGGTCACATAACTGGCAATGCCTTTCTCAAGAAATAACTTTAAAACAAACACATATTTTTAGCATGTTTATTTTATAAGCCACTTTAGTGCCTCGAGGCTTGTTGGCGCGGCCTGACATGTGCAAACGCGCGGCATTCCTAGTTAAGAACAGTGAAAATTGGTCTTAGAACAATTCGGCAAGTCATTGTTTTTCCGACTTGTGTGGAAACGGAGATAGTTTTATAGCATCTCCGACTTTATGCGACTTCCAGTCGAGCTGGTTGTCTGCAAGGCCCGCATTTCGCAGTCTAGACGCAGAGGGGTTTGAAGCCTCCTTTTAAAAGTTGGTGCCTCAAAGACATTTCTTGAAAGTTTCGCCTGGGCACTATGGTGAACATGGGCTCAGCGCGAGAAGGCCTAGATGTGGAGTACTGTGGTGGCCTCTGAACAGCGTGGTCTTTAACAGCATGGCCTCTCAGACCCAGCCATGACCCGACAGGCATGCAAACTACAAGGAAGGGGAGCTGCAATCACACGTGTACAGATCTCCCCCACAGCACAGCAAACCGCTCCTACAATACAGATCTTTCACAGGGGACTCCTCTTGCACAGCGCCTACATACCAAATCTCCACCACAGGGGACTCCTCTTGCACAGCGCCTACATTCCAAATCTCCACCACAGGGGACTCCTCTTGCACAGCAAGCACAGCACCTACATTACAGATCTCCGCCACAGGGGACTCCTCTTGCACAGCAAACACAGCACCTACATTACAGATCTCCGCCACAGGGGACTCCTCTTGCACAGCAAACAAAGCACCTACATTACAGATCTCCGCCACAGGGGACTACTCTTGCACACCAAACACAGCACCTACATTACAGATCTCCGCCACAGGGGACTCCTCTTGCACAGCAAACACAGCACCTACATTATAGATCTCCGCCACAGGGGACTACTCTTGCACAGCAAACACAGCACCTACATTACAGATCCCCGCCACAGGGGACTCCTCTTGCACAGCAAACACAGCACCTACATTACAGATCCCCGCCACAGGGGACTCCTCTTGCACAGCAAACACAGCACCTACATTACAGATCTCCGCCACAGGGGACTCCTCTTGCACAGCAAACACAGCACCTACATTACAGATCTCCGCCACAGGGGAATCCTCTTGCACAGCAAACACAGCACCTACATTACAGATCTCCGCCACAGGGGACTCCTCTTGCACAGCGCCTACATTCCAAATCTCCGCCACAGGGGACTCCTCTTGCACAGCAAACACAGCACCTACATTACAGATCTCCGCCACAGGGGACTCCTCTTGCACAGCAAACACAGCACCTACATTACAGATCTCCGCCACAGGGGACTACTCTTGCACAGCAAACACAGCTCCTACATTACAGATCTCTCTTTCACAGGGGACTCCTCTTGCACAGCAAACACAGCTCCTACATTACAGATCTCCGCCACAGGGGACTACTCTTGCACAGCAAACACAGCACCTACATTACAGATCTCCGCCACAGGGGACTACTCTTGCACAGCAAACACAGCTCCTACATTACAGATCTCTCTTTCACAGGGGACTCCTCTTGCACAGCAAACACAGCGCCTACATTCGATCGCTCGGTGACTTTGAAATCTTGCTTCCACCAACGTAAATTTTCAAAAGACAAACATCAAACCTTGCAAAAAGGAAAAAATGGACCTAACACATAAAATGGAAGGTCAAATCAATAGTCAGGCTGCTCTCAAAAGGAGCCTGCGCGCAAATGTGAAAGCGAGCAGGAGCCTGGCTTGGGAACAGAGTATCCGATTGAGCTCTGCAGAGACGGATTGTGCCCTGATAAACTGCTTGGCAGCGATCCAAGTTTTGGAAGTGAGCAGCACACGCCTGCAGCCCCGCCTCTAACTAATAACAAACATCAATCATATGGAGTGAGTGTGCATAAAGGTGTGGGAACGTTCCAGAGAGAACAACTAATGCACGAAATTTCCTTAGTGGTCTGGTTAGATTATTTATATGGCGCTACGACAATTATGCGGTAGGGAAGGGCTAAATTATCCGGCACAGTTGAGTAAATTATACGGCAAGCAAAGTCAAATTATGCGGTATATGGCAAGTACCCAAGTTGGAAAAGTTCAGGAACACCTAGGCTTCAACTAAATACATTGTTTCAACTTCCCGGCCGCCTTTTTTTAGGCGTTAACATTAGCGGAAGTGAGGCAGGATACTGGCATACTTACGGTTCATTGAGTTAAGCGCTGGCGCCCACGTCCGGTGTGACCATCTGTTCCCATACCTGGCGTGTCACGCAGTTTGGTGCTTACTTTCCCTCCATGTTAAAGAACAGTATATGTTTGAGCACCCACGCTAATATGCTGCATAGCTAAATACATATAAGATCCCAATGGCGAGACCGATTGGCACTGCCAATGCTTGTTATCTTCATGGACCTACTCATTTCTTTGTGATCGAGCGTGTTTTTGGTCGTTGCATGTTATTTGTGCAGCTGTGCGTTTTGCGGAATACAACAATTTTTTTTTTAATTCACAAATTGGATTGTTAATGACATCCAGATTCTTTGGTGATCGAAGCTGTGTTTTAATACTTTTAACATTCCTCTTTTTTGGTGAGTCCATTTATTTTGTGAAACTGCGTTTTTAGGAACACATCCACTATTTGGATACGAAAGAGTTAATCATTTGTGGTCACAATCACGGTCACAAATGTCACCATTTGTAATATTTATAACATTCTGTTTCTTTGGTGACTGCAGCTGTGCTTTTCAAGGAACACATCGATTGTTTGTTTTTTCTTGATTACGGTTTTAATTTTTTTTTTTCCCTAACACGCTTACAGATTTCAATATTACTATTACTTTTTCGGAACATAGGCATTAATTGCTTTGAAAGATTTAATTATTTCGTGTCACAGACACTTTCCTTATTTAGAAAATATTTACAATTAAATATTTGTCCTATGAAGAACATCTCTATTTCTGCTACGTATGATTTCACAATATTAAAGACAGCGTGTTTTGTAAGCTGTTAAGAACACTTCCATATATAGCTTAATTATATGAGAAAAACACCTTTTTATTTAACACACCCTTGTAAAAAAAGTCTGTGTTCTTTCTCTGACTTTATTTTTAAGCATGCATGCTTTCATAGTTAAACAAACTCTTAACACATTTTATACATGCACTGCATATAATTACAATATATACATTTATTTTGAGCCACAAGTAATGGTTTTTAAATGATAGTGTCTATTATTTTTGGAACTCTACTTTCACATACAATCAATGCACTCCGTGTAAGTCATCATCATCATAAATCATTATTTGGCTATACAGCAATAAAAGCACATAACATCTGTCACAATATAATACATAAAATCAATACAAATATAAAAAATAAGTTATAAAAGTAATAAATCCGATCATAAACGGTACAGACTACTTAAGATAGCTAATTCTGGCAGACTACAAGAGAAAACACTCAACACTACAAGCTTGTTAGTCTAAGCCTCCACATATGAATTAAAAAGCGAGAAACTGCAAACATGATGGGTTGTCTGACATCCCTTCTGGAGATCCAAATGTCTGCACTACTGTTAGAAATTGCGTCTCTAGTTGACAAAGGTTTGCACCCTGTCCAAGTAGGCACTACAAACCTAGTCAGGGTAAGTCAGATACACAACCTAAATTAACCTGTGCTCACACTCTGGTAGCTTGGCACAGAGCAGTTAGGCTTAACTTAAGAGGCAAAGTGTAAAGTATTTGTGCAACATTTAAATTACAGTAACACAGTGAAAACACCACAAAAAAGCTCCACACCAGTTTAGAAAAATATAGAATATTTAGTGACTAAAAGAAGACTAAAATGGCAAAAGTCCAATAAGTAGAACTTGAGATGTGAACTTTTAAAGATTAAATCCAAAAACAGTGCTGAGAAGTCAATAGCATTAAAAGGTTACTTGAGGTCGCAATAGACCGGGGTAAATCCAAAGTTCCAGACTGACCGCGATGGAGGGCAGGCTGGCTACAGGACCCACAGTGGGCCTGTTGAAAAAGTACCTTGGATGGAGCAAGCGTCGGCGTCGAAGACTAGATGCATCGGCTCTGATTCACGCAGTTGGGTCGATGCGTCAAAGTCAAGCCTTGCAAGGGTATCTTCGGATTGGCACTGCGTCATCGTCGAACTTTGCAGTCGGGTCCAGCGTCATCGTCGAGCAACGCAGGGATGTCCTCGGATCAGCACTGTGACAGCGTTGAAGGGCACTGCGTCGGTTCCGATCGACGCATTGGTGTCGATGTGTCGATTTTAGAGCAAAACAGCTGTAGAACCCACTTCTGAGGCACAGGACAGGAGGGGGCACCTCAGGCAAGGGTAGGACTCATCGGTGACAGAGTCCAGCAGCATCGCATCAGCAGAATCGCAAGAAGTCTTTTATGACCCTGAGGCTTCAGAAAACAGGGGGCAAGCCAGCAAGCCCTTGGAGAAACTTTGGTTCAAGGATGTAGAGAACAGGATCAGTCCTTCTCACTCCCAGGCAAGAAGCAGCAGGCAGCAGGCCAACACAGCAGAGCAGGTAGTAAAGTGGCAGTCCCTCCTACAGCACAGCAATCAGCAGGCAGCAGGCCAACACAGCAAAGGAGTTAGAAAAGTGTCAGCCTCTTCTGTAGCACAGCAGCTCTTTCTCCTGGCAGTATTCCCTTGGTTCCAGCAAAGCTCTGATTTGGTGGTGTCAGGGGTCCAGTACTTAAACCCAAATGTGCCTTTGAAGCGGGGGAGACTTCAAAGAGGCCTTTGAAGATCACAAGGTCCCTGCCTTTCCTGCCCTGACTCCATACTCACTACAGGGGGGTATGCAGCTGTTTGTGTGGGGACAGGCACATTCCTATTTAGGTGCAAGTGTCAGCTCCTCCCTTCCAATGAACCTCAGGAAGGCCCATCAGCCTATCAGGATGCAAGTGTCACAACCCAGCTCCTTTTGTGTGACTGTCTAGAAGGAATGCAAAAAGCCCAGCTGATACCCAACCCAGACGTGTATTCAGAGACAGGCAGAGGCACAGAATGAGGTAAGAAAATGCCAACTTTCCAAAAGGGGCATTTTCAGGCTTACAATTTAAAATGAGACTTCACCATAAGTTGTGATTTGAAATTGTGAGTCCAGAGAAACCAAACTCCAAATCTCTATCTTTTACCAATTTAAATTACATTTAAAAGATGTTTTAAGGCACTCCCAAGGCTAACCTATGGGAGAGATAGGCATAGCAGTAGTGAAAAATGAATTTATCATTTTTTCACTACCCGGACATGTACACCTCGAAAGTACATGTCCTAATTTTTAAATACACTGCACCCTGCCCATAGGGCTGCCTAGGGCCTACCTTATGTGTGACTTATACGTAATAAAAGGGAAGGTTTGGGCCTGGCAAATAGGTTAACTTGTATGCAAAAATGAGAAGTTATCACTTGCACACCCGAAGGTACAAATAAGTTCTCTGGAAGGTTCACACATTGAATGTTACCAAATAAATCAAACTAGAGCGTGCTACACGGTGTCAGGGGGCTGCCAATCCCTCAGGGAACGTTTACGTGTATGTGATTCAAGACAGTATGTCAGGAATAAACCGTGTGCACAGCTTGATGAAGATACACTAACTGAATCAAATTTAACGAAGTATTTTCACACGCTTATACAACATAAACAAAAACAATAGTCTCACAATAATCTCACCATTGATTTTCATTTACTTTCAATGGAACAAGACTTTAAGCGTCATTCAAAATATGCAAATACAGTTATCATTGCTTCATGATAATCGATGTGTACAAAACATTACACAAATTGCAGCATATTAGCAATGTAATATAAACACAATAATTAGCAATTGATGTTCTTCAGCCCAATGCATTTCGGGACCTAGAGTCCCTTCTTCAGGGGCCACTGTAAGTAAAAAAAACAAACATATATCTCGATTATGAAATTGCAATACCAAACATTATGCTTCAGTTCAATGCAAAAACAGGCAGCCCACCTCCAAAGTCACCCCAAGAAATCTACATCACTGGTAACAAAAGTATCAGAAATGAAAAAAATCCTAATGAAACCATATACACCCTGTGGGTGCCTGAGCATGGAAACTGGTGTAAACAAATCCCAAACACATAGGAACAACTGTAGGCTGTGCAGGAAACAGAATAAGTAACAAGAACCCACGCCTAGATACCCAAAAGAATTGAGTGATGGTGATAGAAAGAACTATACCCGGAAGAAACCACGCCGAAAAAACAGCTAGAAAAACGCAACACCCATGTAACACAAACAAAGTGCGGGGCACAAATACCATGGACAATAAAAAAACGTAGCGCTTACATGAAATGACACCAATAGCTGATACCTTAACCCTTTCCGTGCTCATGACGAGCTCAGCTCGTCATGCTGCGTGGTAGCGCTGTGCGCATGACGAGCTGAGCTCGTCACGACCCCACCCGCGATCGGAATGTCCAGCATACGAGCGGAATTCCGATCGCGGTCAATGGGTTAAACAGCGGCGGATGGCCGCAAACTTCTGCAACACACAAAAGGGAAATTGCCGGCCCGTAAAGTTATGGACATAAAACACGTAAGAGCAACAAAAAGAAAAAAGGAAAAAGAAACTGCTCGTACCTGAAAAACCAAAGTCACCTGGTTTCCTGAATTTTTGAAGGGCGGGCCACCTACGGCAGAAAAACGGTACACTAAGTACGCGTGTGGACTAAAAAAACTGTCAGAAAACGAATGAAAGGAAAAAATAACAGACCTGGTGGTACACCGCAGATAGCTGAACACGCTCCTCTCGCCGTGGCAAATAAGAAAATGCTGCTGCGAACGTACTGACTGGCTACACTTCAATAAAGTTTGAAATAGATCACATGATCCAAAAATGCGGTCAAAAAGAAAAAGCCAATACGGCGGCCATCTTGAAGATGAGTAGGTCTACAAGGCAAACATACAACCCATAAATGAAAACTTAAAACGACGAACGCTACGAAAAATACGGGATGCTGAAGAAAAAAATCATGAACTGCAAAACCAACATGATGGTAAACTAAGAATCATAAACACGACACTGTAGGAAAACGGAGTAGCGTCACAGAAAATGAAAGCGAAAAATGTGAGACGTGGAAGACACAACCGTAGTGCTGAGCTGGAAGTTGACAATGAACACGTAGACACGTAGGGTGCCGCGGATACGCACATGTAAATAGATGATAAAAAGACACCCATCACCGGTGCACAGATGGTAACTGACCAATGTGACTGCCCTGAACATGTCAGACATATAATTTCCCCCTGAGCACATGAACAATACATAGAAAATTCACAACATAGTACTGATGCTCCAGCAAATACATAATTGCACATCAATGTTACACTGTACAACACATGACAGTGAATGTGTATGTGTACTAACGTAAAATCAAAATATGGATGTAAAAAAGATGTGTTTAACTCCAGTGGAGCTACAAAACATAACGGGACCTGAGATACCGATGATATATGAAGTGGGTGCTAAATATGATGATGAAATTAAAGCAAGCAACTCAAGTCCAATTTATCATTCAATCCCAACGGTTCCATGGTGTTAAATTATTTGATCCACATTACTTCTCGTTGAGATAAAAATTGGCTGGGATCCCTGCCTTCTTTAAATTGAACTTTTTCTAACACTAAGAATCGCACTTGGGAAATATTGTGCTGTTGTTGTAACCAGTGAACAACCAAGTTGGAGTTAGTGTTCTTGGTGCGAATCATGCTTTTGTGCTCACCGATTCTTATTTTGATTTTCCTTTCGGTTTTGCCGATATACAGGAGTCCACACAGACATTTGATACTGTAAATGACGTTGGTGGTGTTACAATCCGCTGTAAACTGTAATGAAGTTTTTTCACCAGTTCTAGGATGTGTCACGAAATTTTGTTGCATGATGTTGTTGCAGTGCGTACAATTGTTACATTTTTTCATGCCCACACCGTGGGTAGTAACAGTGTCTTTTTTCGTAGACAGTGATTCCTTGAGGTTGAGACTGCGTTTGTACGCAAATAGAGGTTGATGTCTGAAGGAATTGCCGAAATCTCCCTCTTTTTGTAATAATTCCCATCGATTAATGATGATTTTCTTAATGCTTGCCGATCTCGTAGAAAATTTAGAGACAAAAGCGATGCGATTGATGGTGGTCTTTTTAGGTTTGCTGCTAAGCAAATCGTTGCGATGAATGTTAGCCACTCTTGCTTCAGCTTTTGCTATGCATTCTTCAGGATATCCACGATTCAAAAATCGTGTTTTGATGCGCATTATATCGTGGTTGAAAGCTTCCGGTGAGGAAGAAATCCTTTTGATGCGTAGCATTTGCGAAAATGGTAAGTTCTGAATTAACAGCGGGGAATGGAAACTCTGGAAGAGCAGAGTGTTGTTGCGATCTGTAGGTTTCACAAAAACTTTCGTAAGGATAGCTTGATCACTTTTCGCAACTAAAACATCCAAAAAAGGCAATTCAACAGTGCTGATGTTATGCGTGAATTTAATTCTGTTTTTTTTTTTTATTAAGTGCCCTGATGTTGTGTTCCAATGACTCTGTCGTGTGTGACCAAATGAGAAAAATGTCATCGATGAACCGACGGTACATCACCAAATGTTCATTCCATGCAGTGTTTTGCAAAATATGCTGTTCCTCGAAGGAGGCCATAAAAATGTTTGTGTAAGTGGGGGCCCCCCCAAAACCCATGCTGGTCCCGCTGATCTGGAGAAAAAACTCGTTTTCCCACCGAAAGTAGCTGTGCTGAAGACAAAATAACAGTAACTCCAACAAAAAAACTTTGTGTGCACCGATCTTCTGTTGTTTTAATAGAGCCCATTCCACGGCTTCAATTCCTTCCTGTAGGGGAATGGACGTGTACAGAGATGTAACGTCAATGGTGCAAAGCACCCAATCTTGGCTGTTGGTAGTATCAAGGCTCTGTAACAGGTTAAAAAAATCAGTGGTATCACGTACATTGGTTTTCCAGGAGTTGACAAAATTCTGTAAAAATTGATCGATATATTTGCCCAAAGGTTCAAACACTGAACCCACACCTGAAACGATCGGTCTAAAAGGAGGATCTGTGGGATGTTTGTGAATTTTGGGAAGCATATATAAATGCGGACGTTTGGGAAATTGCTTGGTAATTGGTTTTTTTACTTACAGTGGCCCCTGAAGAAGGGACTCTAGGTCCCGAAATGCATTGGGCTGAAGAACATCAATTGCTAATTATTGTGTTTATATTACATTGCTAATATGCTGCAATTTGTGTAATGTTTTGTACACAGCGATTATCATGAAGCAATGATAACTGTATTTGCATATTTTGAATGACGCTTAAAGTCTTGTTCCATTGAAAGTAAATGAAAATCAATGGTGAGATTATTGTGAGACTATTGTTTTTGTTTATGTTGTATAAGCGTGTGAAAATACTTCGTTAAATTTGATTCAGTTAGTGTATCTTCATCAAGCTGTGCACACGGTTTATTCCTGACATACTGTCTTGAATCACATACACAAATAGGTTAACTTGCCAGGTCGAAATGGCAGGTTAAAGCTGCACACACAGGCTATGGAGTGGCAAGTCTAGACATGTTTTAAAGGGCTACTGAAGTGGGTGGCACACTAGTAGCATTTAATTAACAGGCTCTGGCCACACATAGTGCACTTTACTAGGGACTTATCAGTAAATTAAATATACCAAGTGTGGGTAATCCAATGTTACCATGCTTAGAGTACAGAGCATATGCACTTTAGAACTGGTTAGCAGTGGTAAAGTGCCCAGAATCCTAAAGCCAGCAAAAATGAAGTCAGCAAAACAGGAGGTCAGAAGGCAAAAAGTCTGAGGAAACCACACCAAGGATGCCTGGTCTAACAACTATATTTCCGTAAGCCCAAACTGAGACATATCGGATAAATCCATTTCCTTCTGTACCCCCGATATTTGGGACAAAAGATTACAACATGATCTATTGTCTTGGTAACCTTTGTACAGAAGGCACAAAACCCATGGGACTCCTTAGGAACACGCTGCCATTTGGCAGTAATAAAGCATCCCTAGCCGAAATTTTATGTAAAGTGTCTTGGCTTGAGGGGGCGCTAACTCATCTAGGAAAGTTTCCATAATGTATTCATCTTTAAACTTGAGGAAGGAAACTGTAAGTGAACCTACCATTGATTGTCCTAGAAGGGAAGCGTGTATGTACTGCAAGTATAGGCCCTTTAGGAAAGCTTTGGAGACCCCAGTAGATTCCAAAGATGAAGATCATAAAATCTCACAGCCAATCTTAATAAGGGAGTGTTTTATTAACTTAAGCCAAGGAATATTTAATGCACCAGGTTGCCGCAGAACATCCGCCAGATCCTGTCGGTAAGAAATCAAATCGGAGGTCGCCTAGAGTCTACGTCAATACAAAATGAGTGTCAAGGAGTAAGAGAGGTACAAACAGGGAGTTAGTTAACAATCGCATAAAGTGGTTTTCAACTTTCTTCAAACAACTTACATCTTTATGGTCCCAAAGCTCCGCACCATAAAGAGTCGCCCCAAGTGCTTGCAGATTATACATCTGAATGGCTGGGGAAATGGGCGAATTATGGAACCCCTCTGCGACCTCGCTATTCCCCCAGAATACTGTTCTAGCTTTAGCCTGCGCTCCAGGATATGGGGTGTCCAATCAAAATATGCGGTGAGCGCAACCCCATAATAGTCAAATACGCAAACTCACTCTAATGGAGCTCCATTTAATGTTGGATTCGTTTTAGTGGATGCAGAGGGAAAGAAAACCATGTATTTGGTTTTCCTAATGTTAATCTCTAGACCCCTCTGTTTGCAGAAAAGCCCAAACTGGTCTAAGAGCTTTTGTAGACCCATTGGTGTTTTAGAGATCAAGAGTGCATCCTCAGCAAACAGAAGGGCCGGCAACCTGACATTAGCTAGTCTTGGAGCATCATTCTCTCAGCTCTCTAGGTATGATACCAGACCATTGATTAATACTCCAAATAGAGTTGGGGTGAGAACATACCCCTGCCGTACACCCCTATTGACTGGGATAGGATCAGTCAATTCACCCTGGGACCCACAGCGGACCTGGGCAAAGTTATTGGTGTGTAATCTAGTTAGAGCATCCAAAAGATACCCCGGGACCCCCAGATCCGCCATCACCTTCCACAGAGATTCCCTGGGGACTAAATCAAAAGCAGATCGAAGGTAAACAAAAGCCACATAAAGACAGCCACCCCCCAGAGTAATATATTTCCAGTAAAGTAACTGGAGATGAAACACCTGGTCTATGATGCTTATGCCATCCCTGAAGCCGGCTTGCAGTGGTGTCAAGATTGCAGCATCAATTGCCCACTCACGTTGCCTATGCAGAATAAGCCGGGAAAAACCTTTCTGGGTACTATCAATGAGTTATGGCCTATAGTTTGGGAGTTTTGAGTCAGTCAATGACAGACTTTGTTTTTGAGGTGGGATGTTTGTTCCTTCCTCGGGGAGTTTAAATAAGGAACACCAGTCAAAACAACAACATAAGGGCAGCAGTCGGGCGGAAGATTTAAAAAGGTCTGATTGGGGTAAGACTGAGCTGAAAGATCAAAACCTCAAACCTGCTGTCCATTTCAGGCATCAAATCGTCTTTGAGCACCTCCACCACCATCCTGTGTTATTAGGACTCCCCAAGCTTGTGAAGAGGGAGGCTGGATTACAGTGGCAATTGTAGCTCCTTGCGAGGAATGAGGCCCTGTTATGTGATCGGAGCTCAAAACAGGGGGCCTAGCTGGATCAGTCACAGATGGCAGGATAGAGGCCTGCTGGGTCAACAACTTGGTCTGGGCCAGGGTTAGCTAAGTAACAGCATCTTCCAGTTTGCAAATCCTGTCCAACAAAGGGGTAACACACCCTGCAGAAAAGATTTAAAATTCTCAAAAATCCAGTTCCAGTTAGTGTTGGCGGCTAGACTGACAACTCCCATGGTATTTGTAGTGGAAATTGAAGCTGGTTTGGACGTTAGCAGAGTGTTCTCAATTGGCCTGACATTGCCCCCTTGGGCTCTACTTAATCTAGTTTCCTTTTGGCTGAGGGGCCAGTGACACTGGTATTCATAGAGGTCATATTGTTATGCACACCTGTTGCTGAGGGTTGGGCGAGAGTGACCGACGCATTTGACGGTTGGCCACTGATCGTCGCGGGAGAGTTCTCACTACCCACAGTCAATTGGTGATCCAGCTGGGCCAGCTGAGTCAAAGGGGAACTACTGGAAACCTTGCCCATAGTTAGGGATATACGTCTCTCTGCTAAGTCTATTTCTTTGGCTAAGACATCAGCTGCCCGAGACAAAAAGGAGTCAGTCAGGTGTAGTAATAGTAGTAGTACCTCCAGCTAATTTAGTAGAAGCATTATCCCTTTCTCTGTCCCTGGAAGCTTTTTTTTTTGCCCATGGCTCCACTAAGTTTGCCCAATTGCGAACATTTAAAATGACACTCACCATGCGTCAGATTGGAGTCTAGAAATGTGGCACAGGACAATATGGGACCTGGAGTCCCCTGCAGTCAATGTCGGTGTCCCACGAGCACCAGACACAGCACCACTCGGGCACAGTCCAAGACGAAAGCCAAGGGGGGTGGCCCGGCCGATGTCAGTCAATGACAGGTGAAGATGGGCCCGGTCTTGGCCAGGGAATGTGCTCGGGTGTGTGCCGCATCCTTGGGAGTACGCTGCACTGAAAAGCACTCTCTGGTGGGCTCCGTCTCCTCAGGTGTTCCAGGTGCCTCCTGGGGGTCGTTGTCCCCTTGTAACTGATGCGGGCAACAGGACTGTCAAACTCCCCGTGTCCACGGAAGCACGCTGCCCTGAAAAGCTCTCTCCGGTGGGCCCCACCTCCTCAGGTGTTCCAGGTGCCCCTGGGGGTTGTTGTCCCCCCATAACAGATGCGGGTATCAGGACCACAACAAGACTGCCAAACTCCCTGTGTTCATGGGAGCACCCCGTGCTTAAAAGCACTCTCCGGTGGGCCCCACCTCCTCAGGTGTTCCAGGTGCCTCTTAGGGGTTGTTGTCCCCCCGTAACAGATGCGGGCAACAGGAACGTAACAGGACCACCAAATTCCCAGCGGGAGCACCCCGCGCTTAAAAGCACTCTCCGGTGGGCCCCACCTCCTCAGGTGCTCCAGGTGCCCCTGGGGGTTGTTGTCCCCCCATAACAGATGCGGGCATCAGGACCGCAACAAGACTGCCAAACTCCCTGTGTTCATGGGAGCACCCCGTGCTTAAAAGCACTCTCCGGTGGGCCCCACCTCCTCAGGTGCCCCTGGGGGTTCCTGTCCCCCTATAACAGATGCGGGCACAGGACCGCAACAGGACTGCCAAACTCCCTGAGTCAGCGGGAGCACGCCGCCCCGAAAAGTGCTCTCCTTTGGGCCCGCCTCCTCAGATGTTCCAGGTACCTCCTGGGGGTTGTTATGCCCCTCTAAAAGATGCGGGCAACAGGACCGCCAAACTCTTCCCCCATCCATGGGAGCATGCTAAGCTGAAAAACGCTCTCCGGTGGGCCCCTCCTCCTGAGGTCTTATAGGTGCCTCCTGGGTGTTATGGTCCCTCTGTAACAGATGGAGGTAACAGGACCGCAACAGAACCAGCAAACTCCCCAGTGTAAGTGCGTAGGCCATATTATTATTTACTCTTAGAGAATGTGCAATTACCAGTAAAGCTGTAACATTTCAAAGTAACATGGTGATCTTGGACAATTTACACTGTTTATGGCCCATTCACTATCAAGACTTTAGCAACTTGGTTAGCGCAAGATAAGATCTTTTCACAGGAAAGAGCCAGCCACATTGTAACACTATTTAACAACGGTTGGTTTTCACTTTGATGTGTAAAGCATATGCTTTATTTACGAAATCTGTGGCAACTGCGTTTTATGGCTCAGTTCCTTTCGAACTTGCCAGGCGCCATATGCTCTGCTTTGTAAAAAACACAAAAACCTGATAAGGTGACTTTGGAGAAATTACAAGTGTTTTATTATTAAAAAGTGCACATAATAACTACCATTATTTTACTATGGCTCGTATTGGAGAGGTGGATACATTTAAAGGCACTTTGGACGAAAGCTTTTGTGTTTATGTTTAGCTACACAACAATTATGTATTCGGTCCGCAACAGTGCCTTTTTCGGAACACATACATTACTAGACATAAACAATTTCCTCATTTGTCCTTGCAGGCACTAGGGTCATGATTTGAATGATGCAGCAGGTGCAGTGGTGGCACAGGGGTTAAAAGGTCTAGGAAACCCACTGAACACTGATTGTTGCTGTATTTTACTACTAAACAAGCAGTCACAAGTGCAATTACCTTGCAGGCACTAGGGTCATAATTTAATTATTTGATATGAACGCTTTCAAAATTTATTACACATTTTTATCAATTGAAAGATAGACTGCAATTGTATGCGCTATCACAAACAATTTTTGATGCACGCAATTTCACAATATTAAATACAGCACACTCTGTTTCTTTGCACAACCAACATATTATTGCTTGCAAGCATGTTTTTACCATGGATTATACAAATCAAAAACCATTAGCAGTAATGTATGATCTAATCGGCAACAATATGTCTATCTCCCTCATGTATATATTTATATATTGCGTTGTACAATTTAATATTCTGTATATCATAAATATACTTTTTGGTTTTCAAATAAGAAACACTAACAAAGCACAATTAATGTGACTCATGTTATTACATATCCCCAAAGGTACATTGTTCACACACAGCTCGTTTACTATGTACAACTTACAATACTCTGGTTTATTGCCATATAAAAGTAAAGTACTACAATGGGGGCTTAGTTCACAGTAAATACAAATTGCCAACCTATTAGTTCAGCACACCTCACATCCAGCTCAAATAACATTTGCTTACTTTTATTACAAGCATTACAATTACCTTCGTCAACAATTATAAAACATGATGTCTAGCAGCATATTCTGTCATAAAACATTGTTAACAAAAATTTACAAAAACAATACCTGTCACATAGGCGAAACCTATTGGCCTTGCCAATGCTTGTTTTAATTGCAACCCTGTGCCACAAACAGGAAAAAAACAGAAACATGCTGCAGCCTAGATGTTGCAGGCCTATGCTTTTACTAAAAACTTTGAATTTAAAAAAACTATTACATTTAATAGATTTGGTATGCGGGATTCCTAAGAGGCAGTTGAGCATTGAATAGGTGTTAAAGCATTTTTTTTATTTTCATGCACATAACAGGAAAATGTGATCTTGACTGCTGCAAGAAAATAATTGGCTTTGAACTCTTTGTTACCTAAGGACATAGCTGAAACACATAAAGGTGACTGAAACAAAGTTAAAAGAGAAAAGAATAGAAAGTGAAAAAGTCTTGAGTATTTGCCTACAAGCACTGGCACTAAAGTGCATTTCTTTTTAGGCGGATGTGCATATGTGATTGGTGAAAAATAACATAGTTTGGAGTGCATTAGAGTAAATGGCTGAAGTTGGCAGACCCATTACTCCATTCTGTGTGCTGTAGTTGGCTGAAGATGTGAATGACATTAGAACAGTCCAATGGATGAATGTGCAAGCATTTTTTATTTATGAATTATTTTTAATTACATGAGACTGGCAACACATCTAAAGCTGTCTCTATATCAGACCTATAAATTGAGCCAAACGCTGCATTTTTGCTTCTTGGGAGTACTATTTCTCTTTAGCAGCAGACCAGCCCAGATTTTATTCACCTAGTGGCAAACCTCCTGCTTTTCCTTTGTCTGAGTCCATCCCTGTCTGTGCTGCAATCGCAGAGCTCAAACATTTGCCTCAAGATATTTATTATGTGACCAGACACTGACCCATTGCTTTATTCTCAACCTTCTAAACACAGTTACCATGGAAAATAACGTTACAGCCTCCATCTTCACACCATGCATATTTATTAGTGCAAGGTCGAAACATAATGCTTGACTGCCGATGCAGAACAACAGCAGCAAAAACAAAATACAAGCTACTGCTGCCAGCGTGATGACATACGTAAGCGTTATGACACGGTGGCCATTTTGCCAGATGTTAAAAATGTTTAATTTACCCTTCCATGATGGCAGATGTCAAGCTTGCAGGGGTAAATTTAAAAAATAGGTTTCAGAGCTCATTAAAGAAAAAGGAGCAACCCAATATCAAATTAAGCTGCTAGGCCCTCCCAAAAGTTTTTTTTTTTTAGAAACAGACAGCTGCGGTGGTTAGGGGTAGCAGAGCAACAGTAGAACGGTGGGGGGAGAAGTCATCACCATAGTGGGAAATAAGAGTGGACGTCGAACAGTGGAGCAGCCAAGGGGAGCTCAAAATATAAATAATACAAACAAACAGAGAGGGAGAGGTGTGGGAAGCAACTGACAAGCCAGTGGTCGTGGGGAGCAATACGGAAAGTGCAGGGGTGGTACATTGAGGGGGGGAAACAGCATACGGGGGAAGCAGCACACGAAGGAGAGAGTAAGAAAACACATGCGCTCTTATAGAGTGCTGAAATAAAAAGAAAAAAGTAGTTCCCTGAATGTCAGCAGTGAAAGGATGTAAGTCTTCATTCAAAAGGATGGTAAAGAAGCTATGCTGCATGGAAAGGATAACCACAGGAAGAAGGGTAATAAGAGGAAGGAAAGCCATTGAATATGAAGCCAGAAAATGCCTACCTATTGTAAGCAGCAGTGGGCTGACCGAAAGCCCATTGTAAGTGTTGGTATTATCCACAATAAGTCATTGATAACAAATAGCTAAAAGCCATCTGTAGGCAAGACCTAAAAAGACCAGTTTCCTTCTATGACTCTTCACAATTTTCGCCCAGTAAAAATGCATTTAAATGAACACCACAGTCCTTCAGACTGTTAAATATTTCAATGCAATGTTATGCTACTGTCAAGTGTCAGACTCCTAGAAAGCCAGATAGCAAAGAGAAGTGGAGGAAACAGAAAATGCAGATTGAAAAAGCTAGTTAGGAACACTTTTCATAACTGATGAGAAAATGAAATAGAGAAACACTGTTTTTAAAATCCCACATGATCATACTCTTTGGTAGTAAAGCAAGAGGTTCCACAATTTGTTGACTCTGATGGCCACACCTCTGCCTATATATCAGACCTTTTGAGGTTGGCTCATGTGATGTTACAGATGTCTGAAAATCATAGGCATTTTGGAATAAGAAATATGTAATGGCACAAATGTATTCTAGCACATTTTCTTCTGTAAGCCTGGTGCATAAAATGTACAAAGTAGATCATATGTATGCCAACGCCAACTTGGCTTCCATCTTTGAGTCAAAATGACTGCTGGTCCCTTTAGTGTGCTAACTGAAAAATAATTCACTACAAAGCTACTCAAAGGAAGATATGAAAGAATAGTTTATATCACATGGTCTCCTGGTTTAATCGGCTAGACATATTCACCCCACTGCAAAAACAGCACCAGGTTTAGCTATATCCAGTTCTATGAATTCTTAATGTAACTTAGATTTCCAAAGTATGGTTCAAGTGAAATGTAATTACACAGTAGAGGAGACATAATTACTAACTGAGAAAGTAGCTTTTAAAATGTCAATATCTTATCTGGTCACTGTAGTAATACCATATTTGGTCTCTACAGTGTTCTCAATATCCATCTGGACTGATCATAGTTAATGGTAATTATTTTTTATTTTATATTTATTTTTCATAAGAGTTCAAACAAAAATGTATGGCATGTAACAAAGCCAAAATAGAGGATCATGCTCTTCTCAACCTATATAGGTCACTGAGAAGTATGCATTCAGTTTAATCCAATCAACATTACAATTAATAATTGTATTATTTCACTAAGCTCAATTACATTTAAAACCCCACAGTCAGAATTGACAGCAGTCTAAATAGTGGTACAACATTAAACCAGACCCAAATTATCTCTTAGTGCATGCCAGGATTAAATGCATGATCCTCTCCACCATCCACAAGGCTTACTGGAGCAGGGGTGTGGACAATCTTCAGAAATAGTGCCTCTCCATCTAGACCATCCACATTTCTCAGACCAGCAACAACCAATTTAATCTCTGAAGCAACATTCAAATTGCAGAATGGAGGCAGATCCCTTGAAGTACCCCATTAAGCAATCCTTGTGTCCACAACTGGCATCAGAACTAAATCATCATCATGTAGTGTATCTGACTCCTTTAATTTTTAGGTCCTAAACCTATCAACTTGCACCATGGCTTCCTCTAACAGTCCGTCCTAGAATTCACCCTCATGCCAATCCAGGAAGAACTTTGGTGGAATTCTGCAATGTCATACTTGAAAAAAATAACCTTTAAAGTGGTGCATACATAAGGTGTGACAATTAATATAATGAATTACATTAACACATTACACACACTCATTCCCTAACAAAATATTTCACTAATAAACAGAAGAAAATAATTAAATATACACCAGTTAATAAAAATAAAATCTAGAATTTGAAATGCAGCAAAACAAAAGACTGTAATTTACTTTAACCACTTCATGTGAACAGTCAGTAACTCTAAATGTTCGAGTAGAGTCCAACCTGACATAGCCTTTGAATAGATTCTGATAAAACACGCATAACACAAAATGGGTTGTAAGCCAATGCATCATTCACAATCACTCTGTATGACCTCAGAATTCTCTGTTGCACTGACCCCAATCAAACTTTGTTTGAAAGCCAAACGAAATTGACCCCTAAATGACTATTAAATCTTTCCAAATTCCCATTCTCACTGGGATTGTATAAATAAATTACACTTTTTCTCAACTTCCAACCCTCTTACCAAGCTTAGCACCTTCTTTGATTTTCATAGGACTCCATTACTGCTGAATAGAATTGCAGGTTCACCCTCTCTTGCAAATACTTTTTAAGAACACTAACCGTTGTACTCACATCCACACACTCAGCTACTTCTAATTCTACCCACTTGGAAAAATGATCAGTAAGCACAACAATGTACTTCATAACATCATTGTTCTGAAAGGGTTAATGGCAACCATGCCTGAAGGCAAATTGGGACATGAAATTGGTCATACAGGAGGTCTTAACATTTCCAAACCTTTTTAAAAATTTTTTTTTTTAGAAAGGCAATGGACCAAGGTCCAATCACATTTATTAGCAGCTTGGAAGACAAAGCACAATTTAAACTTCCCTTTTGGCAGGAATCATTACAAGTGTATTGGTCCAGAGATTACAAAAGCAGCAGAGTATGGAATACTGGGGAAGGGTGTACACTCAGATTGATGGAGAAGGCAGGCTCATCAGCATTTATAATGCCTGTGGCATACACAAATCAAGACAGGCCAGGAAAAGAGGTTTTACCCACAGGAGTGGCCAGGTACTGTGTGGGCTTTTCAGACTTGCACAAGAGCAAAGGGCTCGTCAAGTTAAGCAGCACTTAAGACTGGGAAGGTCAAAGTAGTTTGCATGTTTCTTTAAATTTTACCTGGAGGAGGGAAATGGTAATTAACACATTAGAATCTGAAGGTCATTCATCCAACAAAGCAACACAGAACTGAATAGTTTGCCCGCATGGTCCCACAAATGCAATGGAATGAGATTAGCCTTTTGGGAGAGAGGTGGCACTGGACGCTGCAGAGGCTGAAAGATTTAGGCAGACGGAATGCACAACAACATCTGGCTCCACCACGCTGAGACATACATGGCGCAGGGTAAGATGAGGATTGAAGTTCCAGTGGAATGTTGAGACCGCTCAGGAGTCGCAGAACTGGGATCTGGCCAGGAAGGAATGCAGTCAGTCTGAGATGAAAATTAGATGATCACGACTCACTCTTTGCTCAACTTCAGGAACTCAGTCATGGTGTCACATTCAATGGCATCCTTGAACATTTCGAAATCCCCATAATACTGGTCTCCATTGAAAATCTGGGGAGGAACAGCTTTTGGCTTCCCCGATTTGGTCCTCATTTCCTCAAGGAAGCTGTTGTCCTGGGAGATATCAACATACTCGTACTGAATCCCTTTCGACTCCAGGATCCGGGTCATTTCTGCCTGCTGGGACTTGATCTCCCTTGAGGCCGTCAAGGACGTGCAAAACACTTTCAGACTCATGTTCTTCGCTCTTGCACCGGATCAACATTTCCAAACCTTTATCTGCATTTATACACAAGACACAATTCTTGACAGTTTGTGCTACCTTCATATAAATACCTGTCCACCTCTCCATGATTGTTCTCTGGGTGTGAACAGTGACAAGATAACCTTTGTGGCATTACTTAATAAATCTCTCACTTAAGTTTGTAGGGTAAAACGTGTACTTGGCCAACATCCACTAACAAAAAGCTTGAAATTACTTAGAATTAAGTCATCATCATAGCCACTGTTTGAGTCTTCCTTACTTGGTGCACCATCAGTGTTCCCAAACACATTGGCTATTAAACAGACATTCTATGCATTATCTTAATTCTCCTCCATAGAAAAAGGCATTCTTGATAAGGAATCAACCATCAGGGTTTTAGCACTCAGCATATATATCATTTCATAACAGTATTCTTACAACTTCAACAATAATCTGGCTATTCTACCGGATGTTTTGTACATATCCCCTGCTATCAATAAAGTTGTAAAAGTTTTGTGATCACTCCTCAATTTAAGTTTACTACCCCAGACATGCAGTCTAAATGATCACCCCCAACATAAGCAAGTATCTCTGTCTCTAATACTGAATATTTTTCATCTGCTGTGGAAAGGGATTGTGAGTCAACAGCACCAACACACCTTTTCCTTTACAAACCCTCTTCCACTTGCACTTGTTGTAATTATACTGTCCTCATTTGGATCAAATCCCTAAGTGGGCTCTTTACATATTATTACTTCCACACTCCGAAATGTGCTCTGACATTCATCGCTCCACAAAAATATTTCTCTATTCTAAGGAGTTCTAAACCAGCAAAAATATAGGGTCCAGAAAGAGGCAAAATATCCAGGGTGACCTCACAGAAAAGGTGGATTTCCTTCGTCATCATTCTTTCCTTTCAAACTTTTGCACTGTCTGATGGTATTCACTTTTCCTACAACCTCACAGGCTACTTCCACACCATGAGCTTTCTTCACCTTGGCCATTCATGATTCATAAAATGAATTACGTTAACACATTACACAGTTCAGGAAACTTCTGAAAACATAATTATTTAGAGATGTTTTGACTATATTTAGACTGTACAGTGAACAACACCCAGTGACAGGTGGAGGGACCACAGCACAAAACAACCCCAGAACACTTTGCAAAGAACTGGTCATCGAAAACCCACCTTTAATAACCATTTTTAATAGGGCAGTGATAAAGACTATTTATAAGGTTTATATATTTATCTCTGATGAAAGATGGTATGTCTCGAGCCTGACTTAATCACACTGTTCTCTTTTATGTCTGTTGTTAGAAATGGGATCTCTAGTTGGCAAGGGCTTGCACCTTTGTCCAAGTAGGGACCCTTCTTCCTAGTCAGGGTAAGGGTGTTACACTCGTGAAGTAACCCCTGCTCACCCTCGTGGTAGCTTGGCACGAGCAGTCAGGCTTAATTCAGAGGCAGTGTGTAAAGCATTTGCACATAACCAACAGTAATACAGTGTAAGCACTACAAACGGACACCACACCAGTTTAGAAAAATAACCAATATTTTATATACTCAAGACAAGACCAATTACGACAAAAATCCACAATACTATACTTTACGAATGAATACTTGATACGGTAAGTTCTTCTTTGCAGGAATAGCACAAAAGCAAAGTTCGTACGAGTCGGTAGCTCCGTCCGAGCCTACCGCGATGCTGAAAACCACAGAGTCTAACAGTTCCAGCCGACCGCGTCGATACGGGCCAGCAGAGTCATGAACAGACTCGGTTACAGTACCTTTCTCGTTGTGGCTGGTACGGAGTGTACGAGCCGGTCGGCGTTCGTCGCGGTTGCGGTGCAAGACGGAGCGATGCAAGGTGCGGTGTCCCTCGATGCGGTGCAGGCAGCGGCTCGATGAGCGTCGTGCAGACGGAGTCGGTGAGTCCAAGGCGTGCGATGCAGGGTGAGACGATGCTCGATGCGGTGCTGACAGGTTGCGATGCAGGCGACCAAGCCGGAGTGCGGGAGCTGGCGTCGGACAGCGGTGCGAGTCGGAGCGGTGCGTCGCAGACGTGCGGCGGTGCCCCAAATGCGATGCGGTCACGACTCTTGAGCCAGTTGCAGCGACCGCGTCGGTCGGGTCCGGTTGGTTCAGTGAAGCGATGCGATGCGAACTGCGGTGCCCACAGGTCACAGTGCAAGCAGCGGCTCGATGTTGGCGGCGTCGGACGTCGCCCACGGTGAGACCAGGGTTGCGATGCGAAGCGGGGCGATGCGGTCTGCGGTGCAAACAGGTCACCTGCCAGGGCTGGATTCGGTTGACGGAGTCGGTTGCGGTTCCCTTCCTCTGTGGCAACTGAAACAGCGTTCCAGAAGCGGTACCCAGAGGCTTGTGAAGTCTTTGCAGTCCCTGAGACTTCTTAACAGGAGGCCAGCTCGGTTTCAGGCCCTTGGAGATACTCAGCACAAGTTTGTAGAAAGTTCAGTCCAGTCCTTTCACTGCCCAAGGCAGAAGCAGCAGCTGCAGGCCAACCCAACAAAGCAACAACACAGCAAAGGGGCAGTACTCCTCCTGGCAGCTCTTCCAGCTCTTCGTCTTGGCAGGTTCCTTGATTCCAGCGAGATCTAAATTCATGGGGTCAGGGCCCCAATATTTATATCCCAAATTCCTTTGTTCTCTGAAGGCAGAGAGGCCTTTGACTAGTCCAAACCAGTTCTGGAGCAGTTTGTTGACAAGTCTCCGTCCCTTCTTTCAGTGAGTAGGCCAGGGACATCAGACGCACCACAGGAGGTGGAGCCAGCATTGTGGAGGGAAGGCACTGTCCTATTCAGGGCCCAGGTGCGACCCCTCCCACCCATCTACATGTAGATCTTGCTATTCAGCCCTGTGCTGACTCACCCTGTCTCCTGGCATCCCCCAGCCCCTGTCACTCACACTCCAGACAAGGAATACACAACCTCGCAGAGGCAGGCTTGGATGGTTAGACAAGAAAATACCCACTTTCTAAAAGTGGTATTTTCAAACACAGAATGTTAAAACCAACTTCACTAAAAGCTGAATTTTATCATTCTGAGTCCAGGCATACTAAACTCGACTTCCTACCATGTTCCCGGGTCAGTTAGGATTATAAGCTGTAATAATCAAAACTGCCCGTTCTGGCCTAGGGGAACAGGTAGCCTTGCAATAGTGAAAAACGAACTAGGCTGTGATTCACTATTAGGACATGCCACACACACCCGGGCATGTCCTACCTTTCGCGTACAACGCACCCTGCCCACAGGGGTACCTTGGGCCTACCTTAGGGGTGACTAACATGTAGCAAAGGGAAGGTTTAGGGACTTGCAAGTGTGTGCACTTGCCAAGTCGTCATGGCAGCCCCAGGCTGCGCACAGGCTCTGCGGTGGCAGGCCCGAGTTACACTTTACGGGCTGTTTGCGTGGGTGGCACAATCCAGTGCTGCAGCCCACCAACAGCATTTGGTCTATAGGCCCTGGCACTCGCAGTGCACTTTACAAGGGACTGACACATAAACCAAATAGGCCAATCATGGAAACACCAATCCATAACGCATTTTATACAGGAGCACTTGCACTTTCCCACTGGACCGCAGTGAGGAAAGTGCGCAGAATCATTACACCAGCAAAAACAGAGTCAAAACCGGGAGGTCAGAAAGCAAAAAGTCAGGGGAAACACGCCAAAAGATGCCAAGTCTAACATCTGTGAATACTATCTACTCATAATAAATGATGCATTAAAAGGTGGTGGTGGTGGTGTATGATACAGTGTGCTCCTTAATGCAAGTATTTAATTCTCATTAGTGAGATTGCTTTTGAGACCGCCCTTGGATGCTACTGCACAGAGTTTAATAATTGCTCAAACAGAAGAAAGTGAGGATGTCAAATCCAGGACTCAGATTTACCTCAGGAGCATGTGCTTAGATCAATGTAAGGAAGACCTCTATAAACCGGTCCTGTATTGCCAAATCATGGCACCATTCTGCACACAAATGTAATAACTCATTGGCCATTGTAGAGTTTGTAAATCTCATATTGTGGTCACTTTTGAACACTGGGATAAATTTAGTTTGATTAATAGACAAACAGTTTGGTGAGTTGGTATTGTAGCAGGTGATTGGTACTCTTATGTTATCTGATTAGTAACTGGAGTCTCGTTATCTACCATCAACTTTAGAAGTGACAGGTCTAAAGAGGGGTTTGCACAGTAGATTTACAGTCTGCCAATGCAGTTGATTTTCCTCCTTCTCAAAGGTAATAAATGAAAATCTGCCAAATTTAAAGTTCTTACCCAGGACTGCAGAAGTTTCTCCACCTAGGTTGCTGATCTACTTAAGGAGATGCTACTTTGCTGAAAAAACTTATGGTGAAAATGTCACCAGTGTCGCTTTCGGATGGTAGTATTTATACTACCACACATAAGTATTATTTTTTATGAACCCCAATATTGGTCAACAATTAAATTGAGATTTGATTGTAGGTAATAGATGTGTTAACCAAAAAAATATTAGGGACTAATCAGAAAATAGCCTTAATAAATTCAATAAATGTAATTTTAACAATAATATATTCTGGATTGTAGATTGAATAGTAAATCTGATCCCATAGTATAAGCACTTTTCCGGTGTTTGTGTGTTGGAGTTTAAATAGTAAGTCTGATCTCTCACAATACATACACTTTACCCAATGTTTGCAGGGTTGGAGTTTGACTAGTATATTACAACTTCCATCTTCCCAACACATACATCGCCAATATATCCACTTATCCCAATGTTTGTGACGTATGAGTTACAATAGTATATCTGACCCCCTGAATATATTTACTGTGCCAATCTTTATTGCATTGTAGTTAGACGAGTCAACCTGATCCCCCAAAATATATGAATGTTCCCTAGTGTTTGTGTGGAGTTACAATAGTAAGTCTATCTTAACACACAACTTATATACACTTTCCCTAGTGTTTGCTTTGCAGGATTAGAGCTAGAATGGTAGAATGGTAGATGTGACCCCCTCTATATATGCACTTTCTCCAATGTTTGGAGGAACGGAGTTAGAACAGCAAAGTTAACCCCATACCCATAATACATGCTTATTCTCAATGCTTGTGAGACTGGAGTTATAACTGGAATAATAATAAATGGGAGCTCTTTCCCAAATGTATGTTATTTCCCCCCCAGTGTTTATGGGATGGAATTAAAGTATTAAATTTAACCTCACCAACACATTCTCTTTGCCAATGTTTTTTGAATTGTAGTTGGCATAGTAAATGTTACTGCCCCCCGCCCCCAGATATTAGCTCTTTGCCCAATGTTTGTGGGATCTGAGTTAGAATAGTATATGTTACCACCTGAATATATTCACATTCCCCAATGTCTGTTGGATTGGACTAAGAATCGTAAATCTGACCCCCTTTATTTAAGTGCTTTCCCAAAGATTTTTAGTACTGGAGTTAGAATGTTAAATGTGAGCCCTTGCCCGATTTATGTTCTTCAGCCAATGTTGGACTGGAGCTTGAATAGTAAATATAATCTCCATATCAAATGTATGCTCTTTCCCCAGTGTTTGTGAGAGTTGGGTTAAAATAGTAAATTAAGCATCCCACCCCCAAATACTAGAATAGTGAATCTGATCCATTTATTTATGCAATTTCCCCACTGTTTGTGGGAATGGGCATGGAATAGTAAGAGAACCCCACCCCAAAAACTTTTAAACTTTATTAATTATTTTGTATATGTTTATAACACTTGTGAAACAGTTTTAAAATGTTTCTATGTTAAAAAAATATTATTTAGTAATATGTTTCGTGTTTTAATGAGTAATATATATATATTTGTAAATCCTGGCCCAGTACAGCATGAATGTAGCGGTTCGGTACATTCCCGACCTATTCAAACAGCCACCTCTAATAACATATTATCCTCCGGGTCATTTCACAATAAGAGTCAAACATTGCTAGATCCAAAACCCATAATCATACCTGCCTCAGCACCCACAAGGCCTGTATGTGCTTTTTCTTCATGTGTTAACAACATAGCGCCGCCGGTGAATGGTAATAACTTGCGGGCCTACACCTCGGCTGAATCAAGTGCCAATACTTCGAACATACCCTCAATGCCAAACAGTCATGAGCCCGAAATGACATATCTGGATTTACCACCAGCTGCTACCCCCTATCCGGTAGTCTTGGCTAACGTTCCTAGATTATCGTCGGAGGCCTCTGAATCATGGGATACTCTAAGAAACAAATCCCTGTATTGGTTGGGCACCAAAAGAGTATTAACAGAGGCGCTTTTCGCTGAGTTTAAGATGGCCAGAAGGGTGAGCTGGATAGGTAGAGACCGCAAGAACCTGTATGGCGATTGCATGGTATTAACCTTCAGAACCCCTCTGCTAGTTCAAAGTATTTTGAGTAGAGCAGGAAATTATCATATTTCTACTCAGGGCATTAACTTAGTTCCCTTGGGATACTTTTATCAGCCAATAAAGGCCAACTATAATAGACCCACTAGTGGAGATCACAAAGTTAACCTCCATCATTCATATACTGTCCCTGTACATAATCGATTCGACAGCCTTCCAACCCTAGAGGAGGTCGACTGACTATCAACATTTGATCCTAGGACTGCACAGATAAAAGAGGACAGTCGAGCCACCTTATTAGTCAAACACACCTGCACCCAGGTTCCAGAAACACTCAGTAATCTAGTCAATAACTCAGATATTTCACCTAGATCTTTACGATCCACTCGCATGGACCCTGTTACCTCATCCGCCCCAGCTGACACCATAGATAACCATGACAATTGCTTACTCTCAAGCACATCTTCCACCATTAGTGCTCCAACCACCGATACTAGGGCTGTGAACTACTATGGCAATAAGAGAATAGATTTGTGCCATTTACTATTTTGGAATGTTGCCGGTATGCGAACTAAGATAAACAACCGGTTATGGTCATAATTTGTCGGGAACTTTGACATTTTTTGCTTACAGGAAACATGGGTAGAGGAGCCCATACATATTAACGGTTATAAAACTTTCCACTCTGCGGCAGTAGCATCGACCCATGGTAGACCAAAGGGCGGTCTATGTACTTATGTATCTAATTATATGAATGCAAGCAATATCGCACTGAAAGTCACAGATAGATATTACCAACTTGTTACTATCTATATTGATAAAGCGCTTTGTATTGCATTGCTAAATTTTTATAATAATGCACCGCCTGATTCGATTACGGGGGTACTGAGAAATATAAGCTATCACCTAAATCTTATACAGAACACAAAAGTAAAAGATGTACTTGTTATTTGGGGAGGCGATTTTAATTCTGCACTGTGCCAATATACTGAAAGTGATGTTTGTGGTATCATGTCTGACGAGGTTAATAGTCTCTCACATTTCCCGCATACAACCTATGGGGACTGTCTAAATGAAATTATATTTTCTGCTGATTTAGGGTTCGTCAACGATCTGTGTTCTCCACCTATTCCCTTTAGCCCTACTTTTAATGGTCGAGGGACGTATTCAACTATAGATTACATTCTTATGTCAAGCAGACACTCATCCAGAGTCAGGAATTTTATCACCCACACAATTGCCCTGAGCGATCACTTTCCCTTGATGTAACCTTTACAGTACCCAATAATGCGAAAAACATTAAGGGAACATCTCCATATATTGTTGAGAATATAGCCCTGAACAGGATGAATGGATATTCGCTACGCTGGGTTAATGTGGACCCAAATGAATTTTTAAGAAAGGTAATGGTTAAATGCGAAGCTGCTTTTTTTGCCTGTCTCGATGAAACAACTTCCCATGTTGACGTCTTAAAAAGTTTTATGAAAATATCTGGGCATATTAAAAATGCTCTTTTTGTGAAGAATAAAAAACTGCTTGCTAAGGAGCAAGGGTGGTTCGATACAAAATGTACCAAGGCCTATTCCAAATTAAAACTAGCCCTACATAACTCTGACAGAGACAGAGAAGAAATTAAAGCGGCCAGAAGGGAGTACAGGTGTGCCCTTAGAGAACGAAAATGCGCATTAAGAGAAGAAGCCTGGTCCGCTTTACATGCAGCCTCTGTAATTAGAGATAATACTGCCTTCTGGAAGGCAGTAAATGCCCCTTTTTTGGTTAACCGAGATACCCCGTCAATTGAGATAGCCATTGCCGAAGATCAATGGGTGGAACATTATTCTAGTCTGTATAACAACTCGGCATGGGAGGAAACCAGGAAACTGCTCTTCCCGATCTTGTTGAGTTACCATCCATTAGACAACAAATTGATATAGACTTTGACCTTGATGAGGTCAACAACGCTATTATGACAAGCATGGGAGGGAAAACACCCGGACCTGATGGTATTCCAGTAGATCTTTTTAAATCTAACCTGCAGTTATGGGGACCGCTTTTAACACAAGTGATCGCAGCGTGCTGTTCCACTAGTTTTATACCAACATGGACAGAACCGATTTTAGTTCCCATTTTTAAGAAAGGTAACCGTGAGAATCCTGCATGTTACAGACCTATTTCACTCTTAGACTCCCTGGTCAAGGTTGTGGGTAGAGTCATACTAACCAGATTACAGGACTGGGCCGAAGATAACTCTATCGTGTCTAATCTTCAATTTGGTTTTTGTAAGGGTCTGGGCACTGTGGAGCAGGGTCTTAATTTAAATATCCTTTTGGGCAAGTACACCAAGGCTAAACAAGGCAGGCTATACCTGGCATTTGTCAACTTAACTGCAGCCTTCGACTGCGTTATTCACGACAAATTATGGAAGATCCTGGCGGGATTGGGGGTGGAAATGCCTCTCATACATTTTTTGAGGCAACTTTACCATGAGGCAAAGGCAAGAGTTCGCTACGGGGTTGGCGGGGAGTGTACATCGTCGTTCAACATATTGAGAGGGGTGAGACAAGGCTGTGTCCTGACGCCCTTTCTATTTACTCTATATATAAACAACTTGGGGCAGGGATTGGCGAATGCCAGGATGTGCCATTAATCGATAAACGTCCCATACCTGCCCTACTGTATGCGGACGACGCAGTACTGATGTCACGTATACTGTTGGGGCTCCGACGGGTAGTGTCAAGCTTCGCCACGTTTATGCACAACCTGAGTCTTACTGTCAACTCCTCAAAAACATTTATAATGAAATGGGGGGCAGGCAGCAACAGATGTAGAGACATCTACATCAATGGCAAAATGGTAGAAAGTACTAAAACCTTCTCCTATTTAGGGATTTTGTTTGATCGGATGAGGGCCTGGACTCAAGCAGTTCTAGCCAGGAAGCTATTGTTTATGAAGGCAACCGCCGCTTTATGTAATTTCAGTAGAAAACTGGGTAGACCTCCACCTGTAGAATTATTGCAAATCTATCAGGCAAAGTGTGTGTCAATAGCTATCTATGGCGCAGACATTTGGGGCTACATAGATACTCATCCCCTACAGCTTGTTGAGTACACTTTTTTCAGATTCCTGCTGGCTATCCCAAATAGTACTTCTACGCACATCTGCCATGCTGAACTAGGAATGCCATTTATAGCGGACATCATAAAAATTCAGCCAGTCTTATTCTGGCATAGGATTTGGGCTACCGACAAAACCACACTTAGGGGCCGATTCCGATTCGGGCCGGAAATCTCTCCGACCGAGCCGGACTCGGAGAGATTTCCGACCGAATCGGACTCTGGCAGCCCGACCGAACGAGTATGATGCGCACGTATGCCATCGGACTCGAGTCGGTCGGACTCCCATTGAAGTCAATGGGAGCCCGTCGTACAACGCGTACGCGGGCTCCCATTGACTCAATGGGTGCGAGGTGGTCAAGGGCGCCCCCTACAGCGGGTACGCGTCGAGGCGACTCGCGCCATACACGCACAGGTAGGGGGACCCATGGGTCCCCTGTGTGCGACTCGTGCGGCTACGCGTACAGGGGGGTCCGACACGGACCCCCAAAGTACGTCTCCGACTGCTCTTTCGAGCCGGAGTGCGCGGCTCGGTCAGACTGCTCCCGGCGCGCATCGTACTCACCCGGCCGGGGAACGTCTCCATTGCGCGGTGCGAGTCGAGTCCGAGCGAGTCGGTCGGTGCGGTTCGACCCGGGAACGAGTCGGTCGGAGCGGTCGGGACGCCCGGATGAGTCGGTCGGCGAATTCGCATCGTACTCGCTCGCCCGGACGCGCGTACGAATCGGTCGGGAAATAGGGCTCCGAATCGGATCCGGTTAAGCCGAATCCGATTCGGAGCCCTTCCGGCCGAGATCAGAATCGGCCCCATAATCGTGAAATATTAAACGACAGCTGTAGATTACAAGGGGCCTTGAATATACAGTGGTTAAAGTACATAAAAAAGTTTACAACTAATCTTGGACATCCAGACTATTAAAATGATCCTAACACCATGAGAACGGTAGTGAGAAAAGAACTTAAAAGAAGATGCCTGTCATTTTTGGAGTTAAGTAGAATTACCACAGAAATGGCAAAAACCAACAGTACAGGCCCATCAGCTCACACTGACTACAAACAGTATTCAGCCGTACTTAAGAAATATCTCAGGTGGTTATGACAGATTTTGATTAACTCGTTTTAGAATAGGCATCGTACACAGATTAATCAGTTTTCCTGACATGAACGACTGGTCTAGAAGTATGAGTAACTGCCCATGTGATGACCTGTCTCAACAGTCGACTCTGCATGTTCTTTTGTTTTGTAAATTTTATTCTGTTCAGAGAAGGAGGTGGATTCTCCCGATCTTAGGAACACTTGGCCTTAGGCAATGCCGTCCTGCACTATAGGTCATACAACTACTAGAGAATGAATATTTTACCACTTCAATAGTCGCGTTTTTAAAAACACTTTTAAATGTAGGAAAACTATTTTAATATGAGTCCGCTACGAGCATGATGCGAGGATTCGACAGATGTATAATCATGTACAGATTTTTAAACTTGTTTTTATATGTGATGACTTTTAAAATTTTATGAACTGACATTCGAGATGTATGATTTGATGTGCTTTTATGATTTTCTCTGCAAGAAATCTAATAAAGCTTTATTGACTTGACTTGACTTGAGTAATATATATATTTTTGTATTTACAAATTATATTTATTTTATTTTAAATATATATTATGAATGTAAATATGTTTTATTTAATTGTATTAGATATATATAGTTATTGAAAAACATAATTGATATTTATTTAAAAGGAAAGTCTCTTTTAAAAATTGTCAGAATTTAGCAAAAAATCTAATAATATTTGAATTACATTATATAAAACACAATAAAGAGCTATATATTTTACCTTTTTAGAAATTGTACATTTAGGGAATGGAGTATTTCTTTTAGTTTGCATGGAAAATGTTTTAACTCAAAAATAAATAAACACATTAAATTCCTATTGTTTTAAATTAAGCATTTTGTAGTCTATAATTTTATCAATATGTTTGCATACTACATTTTTAAAATTAATATTGTGGTTAAAACTTGTTTTTTTTAGAAATACTATTATTTGGTGGTCTACATTTTGGTACTTGACATTTGTGCGTTTACTATATTTTTACAGTCTATATTTTTGTACTTGATATTTATGTTGCTTCCATTATAGGTATCTAAACTCAATTTTTTTGTTCTCAATATTTTTGATGCAATAATTTTGTGCCATTTTATTTTAGTAGTCAATATTCCGAAGTAAAGCTGCTGATGGGAAAAGACTGCACTGACTGGCAGAAGGGCAGCATAGGCAAAGAAAGACTATTGGGGCAGAATGAGTGGCATCTTAGCTGGCTTCATTAGGTGGAAAGAGTCTCTCAGCTTAGAAGAATGTTTGAATTCAGGATCCTGGGCCCCAGTATTTCAGCAATGACTTATTGACTTTGGCAAATGCACCGAGAAAAGTAATCTTAGCCTGGCAGTCAAGTGGCAAGAAAGAGTGTTTATCCCAAGTCAAAGAACCATGAAAAGTGGACTCCATGAAAAGTTCAGATTGGATCCTGAACCATTATCTGGATCCAAATTGGTGGATGACTGATATCCCTGACAAATACCCATTGCCATCGATCTCTTCAGTCCCCAGAGTACCACAATTAGGGCAGAAAAGGGATTAATGAGCTTACTGTTTGTCTCCCTATGCAGCCTGCTAGACCAGGCTTTGCTGCTTCAAGGATCATTAACCTTACCAATAAGTAAACAGAGTGGTCAGTGACCTTCCAACAGGACATGTGTGAAGTGTTAGGCACCACCTTGCAGACAGAGAATGGTCTAAATCTCCTCAAACACCTTTCAAAAATGTAGTAGCAGCATCAGCCTAAACAACACCTATTCCCAAGGAGGGATACCACAACAAAAGGTCTTCACTCTCTGAAGGAAATCTATGAAATCCTTAGAACCTTGTCAGCAGGTCCCAATAAATGATTGTAGGTTATGCTACTTCACCCGCTGGGCTGCCCAGGACCAGGGGGTGATCCCTTCTGACTCCCTGGTTTGGTCCTGGGTGCAGTGAAGCATGTACCCCTGTGGCAAAGAGTTCCCCACTCACCATGGCGCATTTGTATGCATTATGGCTTATCAGATCATGATGCAGATAGGTGGCTGTGGTACAGTTTGGAGTCTGGTGTGCTGTAAATGATAGCCCTGGACTACGGAGGCGCCTGAGGCCCATGCAGTAGCATGGTGAGGCACTAAGCATGCCTCTGAGCTGGAAGATCAAGTCAAGTTATAAGATGCTTACTGATCCCTCCAACCCACTCGAACCTCCACCTCAAACTCTACATCCTTCCTGAGTGATTCTGTGGTAGGCAAGCATTGGCGTTGGGATCAGCAGGCACAGGTTCAAGTGCCCCCAGCTCTCTTGATGTGCACCCGGCCTAGGAGGTTTATCTTCTCTCACAGACAGTGAAGGAGCAGGTATTGAAGCCAGCTTCAATTAAGGATACCCACACTACCAGGAACACCTCCTGAGACGGACTAGAAGTCAAAAAGACTCAGCTCATAATCCATAAGGTTTTCCATGCATATGAACAGGACTCTACAAAGATCTTTTGTCACACATCCCACTTGCTATTTTGTTACTGCTTTTCAGGAAAGCTCTCAAAGCTCACCTTTGCAGTCCTCCCATCCTGGACTGTATCTCATCCCCATCTGCCTTACCCCTTTGTATTGGTATGTTTCTGTCCATCATTATTTTTAACCACTTATTTTGCCAGTTTAAGTTGTAGACGTAACAGCACATCTCTGTATTCTAACATGTTGCTGTTTATCCCGATTCCATGTACTGAACTCCTCAACCCTTTGAGCCTACATTTATGCTTTATAGGTGCTCCCAATAAAATAAAACACATTACATAAACATACATAAAATGTGGGAATCAAGAGGCGTGTTCATGGGTCCTGAATTTGATGAAGCTACTGTGCACAGCCCAGAGACCAGGTGCCTAGAGCCCAGCGCCCTGGTGCCTAGAGCCCAGAGCCCAGTTGCCTAGAGCCCAGAGCCCTGGTGCCTAGAGCCCAGTTGCCTAGAGCCCAGGTGCTTAGAGCCCAGGTGCTTAAAGCCCAGAGCCCAGGTGCCTAGAGCCCAGGTGCCCAGAGCCCAGGTGCCTAGAGCCCAGAGCCCAGGTGTATAGAGCCCAGAGCTCAGATGCCTAGAGCCCAGAGCCCAGGTGCCTAGAGTCCAGAGCCCAGGTGCCTAGAGTCCAGAGCCCAGTTGCCTAGATCCCAGATCCCAGGTGCCTAGAGCCCAGTTGCCTAGAGCCCAGGTGCCTTGAGCCCAGGTGCTTAGAGCCCAGAGCCCAGGTGCCTAGAGCACAGACCCCAGGTGCCTAGAGCCAAGAGCCCAGGTGCATAGAGCCCAGAGCCCAGATGCCTAGAGCCCAGACCCCCGGTGCCTAGAGCCCAGAGCCCAGTTGCCTAGAGCCCAGATCCCAGGTGCCTAGAGCCCAGAGACCAGTTGCCTAGAGCCCAGAGCCCAGGTGCCTTGTGCCCAGGTGCTTAGAGCGCAGAGCCCAGAGCCCAGGTGCCTAGAGCCAAGAACCCAGGTGCCTAGAGCCCAGAGCCCTGGTGCCTAGAGCCCAGTTGCCTAGAGCCCAGGTGCTTAGAGCCCAGGTGCTTAAAGCCCAGAGCCCAGGTGCCTAGAGCCCAGGTGCCCAGAGCCCAGGTGCCTAGAGCCCAGAGCCCAGGTGTATAGAGCCCAGAGCTCAGATGCCTAGAGCCCAGAGCCCAGGTGCCTAGAGTCCAGAGCCCAGTTGCCTAGATCCCAGATCCCAGGTGCCTGAGAGCCCAGTTGCCTAGAGCCCAGGTGCCTTGAGCCCAGGTGCTTAGAGCCCAGAGCCCAGGTGCCTAGAGCACAGACCCCAGGTGCCTAGAGCCAAGAGCCCAGGTGCATAGAGCCCAGAGCCCAGATGCCTAGAGCCCAGACCCCCGGTGCCTAGAGCCCAGAGCCCAGTTGCCTAGAGCCCAGATCCCAGGTGCCTAGAGCCCAGAGACCAGTTGCCTAGAGCCCAGAGCCCAGGTGCCTTGAGCCCAGGTGCTTAGAGCGCAGAGCCCAGAGCCCAGGTGCCTAGAGCCAAGAACCCAGGTGCCTAGAGCCCAGAGACCAGGTGCCTAGAGCCCAGAGCCCAGGTGCCTAGAGTCCAGAGCTCAGGTGCCCCTGAGCCCAGAACAGATAGAGAATGTGCATCCTTTGTGAGTGCAATAGAAAAGAGGGGGAGCAGGGTATATCACCAACAGGCTGTGGGTGTGAACAGCTGGGCATTGGCTCTGGCAAGGGTGGCATGTTGCTTCTCTTGACTATGTGTGTAAAGCCCTTTTGTGAGGTGGAACACTTACATCCTTGCAGATTGGAGAATTACACCAAACAATCAGTTCAACGTGTTCAATCTAAACCAGATTTCTGAGCAGTGCCCTAAATCACATTTCATATGACATCTCAATTCCTAGAACCAACGTTCATTCAATTCTATACAGGAGACCACATAATGAAACCTCGAACAATAGTTCTCACTTCCCCTTGCCAGAGTGAGAGCTGACTTTCAACACATCAATACGACTGTATCCCATCTTAAGTCACATTAATAGAGTTACCATGTGTTTTGTCAGGGAGCACCCTTTCAAAATTGTGCTCCCTGTGTCACCTTCACAAACGTTTGGTTCTGCTCCCAGAGATCAGATGTCATGAAGCTCCAGAACAGTATCAGGCACTTGTCAGATGGCACAAATCTAGCAGTCTCAGTACTGTCTATTGCTGGACAACATACAGTAGTTTATTGACTCAGCTCTACGACTTGAGCAGGCGGAAAAGGAAAAGTTGTTTTTGCAAGCATGTCTTGCTGAAACATAATTCACTTGTTGGTTGGAGCCAGATTATGGTGCAAGTTATTGGGCCTTCTGCTGTGATTCAAGTGAGAGAAATTCAATTTTTTTTCCACAGGCCGAAGACGGATCTGGTGTGACACCTTGACAATCCAGAATCCTGTCTCTCTACAAGACCAATACACAGCTTCTTCTTCCCTGTATGACTCAAACTCAGGAGCCAATCATAACAAAGTGCATTTCCTTAATGTGGTCCCCAACTCCATGGCAGGCAACCAAGCAATAGCAGAGCAGTCACTATGAGTTTGTAGATGGGTTCCAGTGGATCTCTGTCCATCAGGTGCTGTTGCTGGGGTCTCACCGTTCCTGAAGAATAGAAAAAAACAATGTGGGCTGTGCAGTGTTGACCGTGCCCTTGGCATCAGTCCTTGTTTAAGTGTTACCTCTATCAATCTGTTGCTTGACCTGCTGGACCATGATTGGCCAGGTCAGGTAAGCACAAAGTGCATGTGAATCCAAAATCAGACACATGCACTGGGCCTTATAATGGTTTCTGGAGGATTAGGGAAATGGTGGTAACAGTGGTGAGGATCTGACATGGAAGGGAGACTGCAGTTCTGCTGCCACTGAACTATGTGAATCTCCTCAAACCTCAAGGAAACATTGAAAAAGGACAGGTCACAACATGGGTACTCCACTTCTCGTGTGCCCACTCACTCTCACGCACATCGCATACAAACACAGCTCAGGGATCAGCCATGACCCCCTATACAGATTTACACAAGCAGGAGGGGAGATGCAGTCTCTCCATTGGGGTATAGTTAACATGCCCGTATGTCAAGACCATTATTCAGCTGCCATGTCATGGCCTGAGTATGGGGATGGTAGCCACCCATGTTGAAAGTAAATTGTTTGGTGTGCCCCTGATCAGCCACGTCTAGCACTCCTTTTGTGAGCAAGAGACAAAACAAAGTAGAATAAATGCCAGGGGACTTGTGCCATGGATCTACTGCACAAGAAAACATAGAAATCCATGTTGTCTCCTGGGCAATGCACCAGGAACTTTCGACTTGCCAGCAAGTGATACTCCCCATGCAGGTGGGTGCCGTATGCTTAATGTGTGGCCCGCAGGTCATATGAGTGACTAGGTCAAATATATCAAAGGCACGTGCTGGATACTATGTTTCAATTAGCCAGTACAATGTGATGCAGCAGAGACTAGCTTAAGAGGGCATTCACAGATGTATACTTTCACATGATGGAAAGTGGTGTACTGTTTGATGGAGTGAAGCGGTAAGGGATTTTGACATGGGGGATAGGATGTGGTAAGGTGTGGCATTGCATGCTTATTATCAATTTTTATAAGCATTGTTAAAACAAAAGTAGTCTGGTTGTCATCACCCCTGAAGGTGCTATCTCTTTATGTGATTGGATTTTAGAAGGTTTGAGATGTAACTACTGCCTGTCCTTTGAATATGTTGATATTACGCCTCTAACCACCTTTTAGCTTTAATCAAGCTAGCCATTTGCCTGGACCACATTTTCTGGTAATTAGGCAGACAGTAGTAATATTGCCATGTAAGAATGGAGCGGCGCTCTCCAGTGTGTTCTGGGCGTGAGTCATGTTCTTAGAACAGAGGCATTCTAAGAAAAGGGCAAAGTGGGCAATTGCCCAGGGCCCCCACCTTCCAAGGCGCCCCTGGAAAACTGGACTGCTCTTTCATACTGCTGTCTATTTCTCCACCTCATCCTTTAACATCCATTTCAGTATTATTTGACATCATGGAGCTTCAATTAGCAGAAGTGTGTAATAAAATTCAAATTTGCTCCGAACAGGGGCCCCCAAAATATTTGTTGCCCGATTCCCCCAGAATCTATAAAACGACACCGATGTTCTATATAAGTCAGTGTTCGGATGGTTGAGTCTTTTCTAAGCCCGGGTGGGTAACTATGCTCTGCCAGCGTAGTTTACGTAGTTTTTCATACTCCACGTTCCGTTGCGAACGCGGAGTTTAGGCAAAACTACGACTCCGTGGCGGAGCGTAGTTAGCCAGCCCTTCCACCTTCCCAAATAATTATAAAGTAAGAAAAAAGGCACTTACCTGCCGTGGCTGCCTCTTCCTCGCCATGGCTGCTCTCCTTCCTCGTCCTCTCCGTCCTTCTTCTCTGATAACCCCTACGTTGTACGTCTTGCAAGTGGGCACGCGCAAGACGTACAACATAGGGGTTATCAGAGAAGAAGGACGGCGAGGACGAGAAAGGAGAGCGGCCATGACGAGGAGGAGGCAGCCACGGCAGGTAAGTGCCTTTTTTTCTTACTTTATAATTATTTGGGAGGGGGGAGGGAGCGGAGTTCCACGGAGTTTCTTCCCAACTCCGTGGAACTCCGCGTAGATGCACTCCGCCCGGGGTTAGTCTTTTCATGGTTGGTCATGGTGCTACCCCGTATTCTTTGCTGCAATAACATTTTCTGTCAGACATCTCTTTATGTGTCTGTGGCGATCTTTCAGGTTGCTTATGAAGCAGAAATGATGTCTGGCCTGAAGACACATTTGCTAGCCAGCGCCATGAACAATGCACGCCCACTGTTTCAAGGTCTAGTTTTACAACTCTTTTCAACCAAACTGCTTGTCTTTGTCTGTAAATGCACCTCCGACAATTTCGTTGCATAAGACACAGCTCTGGTTAGTAATTTGGTCTGCAGCGCTGTAGAGGTGGGTGGAAACCAGAGCCACTGGAATAATGGGGCAGGACAGGGACATTATGCAGTCGGGCCAACTAAATTATGCATTAAGAAAAGGCAAATCATGCGGCGTAATGAGGCACTTTTTCTGATAGTATTACTTCATTATTTTGTCATTTGTACACTTATTGCCACTGTCTGGGCATAGGTTGCACCTCATTAGTAACAGTTTAACACCCAAACATAGGTATACGCAACAGAAAGGTGACCAGGAAATGTAGCCTAAGGGCCAGCGCTGGTGACTTTAACGTTGAGGAACAAGGTTCGAGTCACAGCGTCGGTTAACATCTTGTGATTCTGGGCAAATAACTAAATGTCCTCCTGCCTAAAAATTTAAAAAAAGTCTGACCTTGCATAATCTAACCTGGTGCTCATGTAAAGCACTGTAATACATTTGGGCTAAACTCTTGCTTTATAAAACTGCAAAAAAAGATATGAAAAATCGGAAACTAAAGCCACGATAATATGTGCTGTGCGTTATCATAGATGGGAAGAGACAAAGATGTGTCGGTATCTTTCTCTTTCTTTCCAGCTCAGCTATATATTGAGATTTCAAGCTGCGTCACACACATTTGTAGAGCGAGACAAAGTGTAATGCCAAGGCTGCCCAGGGGGGCCACGTAGGGGACCCTCCAACAGGGCGGCCGCCTTAGTGCCACAGGAAGGCACAGAAGTCTGCTGACTAGGCTCCCTGGGCTAGGGACCAGGGGGTCTGCTGGCCGCATCACTTCCGGCCGTGGGAGGGGGACAGGGGTACAAAAGCCTTCCCCCGCCCACTGTACGGTCTCTTGACCGCTACCCGTCTCGCTGTTTGCGCCGGACACGCCGTCTCCCCAGATTTCGGTCCAGATGCACAGGAGCAGTTCGCGGTGAGTGCATTCCTTCCCCCTCCCCATTGGGCCTTGCGGTATTGCACGGCCACTGCCGGTGCTGCGGCCGCCTTGGAGGGGGAAGAGGACTGCTCCTAGGGGGCATTGGGCAGCGGCGCTCTTCTTCGCCGGGGCCAGCTCCTGGGTGTGGTCTCAGCGTGCTGTTGGAGACCCGGCGCGTCGTGGGCATGGGTGCTGGGTGTGAGCGGAGGGACCCCTCCGGGTTACCGCTTGGAGGGATTTCACGGTGTGGTCCCTGCTGTGGCGGGGGATGTTACTGTGGGGGTGCACCGTGGTCGCTAGGCGCCCCCCATCTGTGCCTTGTACGAGGTCCACGCAGGCTTTTGGGCTGCGGTCGGATCCGCATCCCGCACGCTCCAGCACAGGGCTTGAAGTGCCAGGGGCTTGCTTCTCAAACTTTAAGAACAACGCCTTATATTTCCTGCTCACCGTGCTACGTGGGGTTATGACAGCCAGGTCCCGCTGCTTCTCCGTGAGCCGCGCGGGCCGAGGGGGCGGGGCCTGGGCGCTTGTCCTCCTGTCGGCGGGCTGCGAGTCTCTGACTTCATCGCCATGTCCGAGAATCTTGCCCGGAGGTTTGGGGTCTGGTCCCTGGGTTTGGCCGGGGAGGAGGCTAAGGGTGGTCGGAGGCCCCGATGCCTTGGCCATGCGGGGGCACAGTGTGCTGGGATTCTAATCAGTGGCCGCGCGCGTACAGCCAACTTTTTCTGAAGTGGTCGCTTTAACCCCCACCCCCAAACTGTTCTACCAGCAGACCCCTTTCCCACACATTGTTTTGTGCTCCAGGGTGAGCCGTTGTCTGCAGCCGGGGTGTCTCTCTGTAGGCTTTGTGGGGAGGAGGCGCTCGTGTCGAGCCCCGGGGTCTGGAGCGCGCCGTTCGGGGTCACGGGCCGGCGCCCGGTGTTCGCCCTGGTGCCTCCCACCCGGAGCGTCGCTGCGTCCTAGGGGTGGTGGCCTCGGCGCCCTGCATTAAAGGTGTGGGCCCGGACCCATGCGTTGGGCTGTGGTCCGGGGTTCGGCATGGGCCAGTTTCCTGAATAAGCATCGCGGGCGGGAGCATGTGCGCTTGTGGACTTTGGCTCGCGTCCCTTGACATGGGCGCCGTGTTGGGTGGCGTCGACGGAGCGTTCCTCCTGTCGGGAGCAACACGCAGATTGTGGCCCAGCTCGCAAGTTGCACGAGCGCCGCACACTGGGGATGCCGGTGTGTGATCCCGGATCGAGGGACCGGGAGCGCGCGGACAGTGTGAGTTGCTGGGCTCGCTTTAGCAGCAGCAGGGTGCCCCTTGCAGGACCTGGATCCCGGTTGGGAACCCAACCTTTCCGATCCAGGTTTGGCTGCTTCGCATGGGCACATGATGAGTGGCGGGCTGCGCTCCTCGCGGGGCGGGGGCTCCAATGGGGATTTCAGATCCCCCGAGATGGCTCAGTGAGATAAACACTCATGCTTTCATTTATTGGATTTGCAAGTAGCGAGTTCAAATCCTACCTCAGGCATAGTCAGCCTTCGCTCCTTTCAAGGTCGATAAATTGAGCGTTATCAAGGTGTAATATGTAGCACCACGTGAAAAATAAAGTGTTTTTTACAAAGATGGGTGCTGGTTAACAGTTGTGTCAGTATGCTAACTACCCACAGCCTCACTATCCATTGAAGCTACCATGCTGGTTTTCGGTAGGCTGGCAGACGTATTTTCGATCTCCGGTATGCTAATTTATGGTGAATAGCATATGTGCACTGGTTCCAGCAAGCCAGGATGTGTCAATTTATTATGCAATTGTATCCATCCTTTTAACGCACAGTAAGCGCGACGCTTGGACTGCATCACGGGCGCCCTTAATGGTGAGCCGTAGGTTTGGGGCCAAAGTATCACCTCGCTGTGCTACATGAGTGGGCGGCCACGCGACTGCGCCCAGGCTTTATAATATTGCGGAGTGAGCATCCACGATGTGAATTGACTGCTAGGCCTGCTACCCCGACGGGGTCCTACGGTGGGTACAGGGCTGGTCCGGGGCGCCCTTGCTGCGTGCAAGCGTGTGTGTGTGTGCGCACCAGAGCGAGAGGGCGGGGGAGTCCTCGGCCCGAGGGCATGCGTGGGGCCGCGCGTTTAGTCTTTAGCGCCTCTCTTGCCCCTTTGGAAGTAAGCGAATGAGCTAAACACGCGCAGGCTGATCAGAGGGAGACTGGGTTTGCGCCGCCAGGTGGGGGGGAACTGCGTGCAGCTCCTTCCCCGGCGGGGCGAGAGTAGGGCAAGTCGAGCGACAATGCAGCTGCCGGCCAGGACCGGGCGCGGCCCGCATGCGTGGTCCCTGGTGGGCCTGGGGCTGTTCGGCACTGGAAGCGCCTTGGCAGCTGCACTGCCTAATAGTATAACATGCATGGAACCGGTGCGTGGATGCCCAGACCATGGCTCGGTGGTACTTTCAAATAGTGGTTTTAGTAGAGCACATGTTGTTATATTTGCCAACCGTTTTGCTCTTGTAAGTTCACGCAACTCTAGCCAGTTAACTTGGCGAATTGGAAGGTTGACCCGGTAGGGACCTAACCTTTGTCATCTCTTCCCAAGGTTACGGATATATCGCCCAAGCCCCGATCAGGAGGACGGATGAGGCCACCGGGCCGCGCATGCGTCGAAAGCAGTGAGTTGTGGAGACTGGGCCAGCTGATCTGAAGGGGCAGGGCGGGGGGTGGGTGTGGTACCAAGCCGCCATGGAATGCACGTGCTAACCGTTCTTCTTTCAGGTAGTTGCCATTGACGGCGTGCGTTGAGGGGTGCGCCGGTTGAGCGGGGCGCACTGCGCGCTGACACACACACTGAGCCGGGACGCTCACGCGGTGGGCAAGTGAATTGCCATGTGTGCGGCTTCTTGTCCACAGCTGGAAACGGTGCTCAGTTGGGCAATTGCGACGACCAGGGAAACCCGGGCATGACGCAGGTCGGCGTCTCGGTGGGCTCCTGCACTCGATTGGGGGTCATGCCGTTCCCTCATGTTTCTTACGCGCCAGCTGCTTACACGGTTCCAATGCTGCGGTGGTCACGTGGGCAGTGGTACAACATCTGTATAGAAAGGGGAATACATAGTATATGAAGCGGACCACATTCTGAATATGCGTTCCAGTTGATTCACGCAGTCCATAGTACTGTGGTGCCATAAAGGTTTAGGCCACCGGGAGGCACCGCTGCACTGCTCCTCATTTCACCAGTTTCATGTTTCCAGCGCGATTAGTACTGCCATTTTGGGCACACCTGTTTTGGGATGTTTGTGGACTTGGGTTCTCGCAGCGACTACAGCGAGATAGGTACGGTAACGGGGGTGGGGTAGCCTGTATTGTTTGCATGTCCAGGCGTTTGCTGGAGGTGTCGTGCGATTCATTTGTGGGCTTAGCTGTGCAGGCTACCCTGCGCCCGGGTTTTAACAGACTAGGACACGCTGTAGCTCAGAGGGACAGACTTTTGCATTGGGTGTCCACGATCCTCCACAGCGAGGCTCTAGTGCTGGCGGCGCCAGTCAGTTCATCTTTCGGAAAGGTTGCATGAGGGCAGATTATGCGATGCCGTGTAAGGAAGAGCCTTGCTGCTGTTGATCTTTCACAAAGTAGAGCCTTTTGGGGTGCCATATGCACTAGGCTTCCTGGTGCACTGTCAAACGTTACTGTAAAATAGAGGAGAAATATCGGAATGGGGTATGTTAACCTTCTTTGGCTATGCAGTCTCAGCGAGAGGGGACAATGTGCGATTAGTTGATACAGCTTGTTTTAAGTCTCGGCTTGGTATTTGTTACTGACTCATCTTTCGGTTAGAAGGGATGAGTTGACAACATGGGATACACCCTTAGTACTGCCCTTTAAGTGTTACTCGGTCATGCCCAGCTTGTTGCAGTTAGGCGGGACGAGTTTCTGAATTGCCGGTAAGTGAGTTGGTTCGTTAGGGCAGGGTTGTTAGTATCTTCCCCTGCAGATTTTTACTCGCTGAGGGGTAGTCGCCTCTCGCCTCATGCTGTCAGCTTTGCTGGCGTTTGTTTGCGAAGGACTTGGCACCTAGCACTCGGAATATTGTCGCACATTACATTATATCCGTTCAGTTCTGCCAGTCTGAGTGGCAGGGGTGAGGGGCGCTGTTTATCTAAAGCTCCCTTCGTTTACGCCCGAGGTCGAATGACCGGATCCCCGCACAGGATCACAGGTGTTGGGTGCTCAGGTGTTGTATACTCTGTTGTGTATGTCCTTTGACTTTGATGAGCGATTCATTCAATGCTTTTCTTTCAAAGAACTATTCTCGCCAATTTTAATTCAGTAGTTTGGATGGCGCCTATGTCTCGAATCCATCAATATTTCTTTGACGATCTGGTGACTAGCATTTAAGGAGATGTTCATGGTTCTTTGCGTGGTTAATTAATGTTTCCAGGTCACTAAGACACCCGTTGCTTAAGGCCTCATGCTCCCATTGCTTCACCCTTGGTTTGGTCGTCCATAAGGGGAGCAGTCACTTGCGTACAAACCGTCGGTTGGCTACGTTAGAAAGACTTTTCTCACTCCTGAGCTGTAGGATGGTGGCCCGATTGACCTAGGGGGTTATGTAATCCCTGTGATGTCATGATGAGGTTTGGTAGCACAGGGTAATAGGAGCAGATGGTACTAAGTCTCCCTTGTATGAACGATACGAAGGGTATTTAAAATAAACTGGTATGTAGTCTCTTCTGTAGTGTGTCACGGTGGGAGTGTGTCATGTCCAGTGTGAATTCTGAGTTACCGAGGGGAACCCGGTGAGGTAAAGACAAATATGTGATTGTGCATCGCGCACCCAGCAGTAAAGCATGCTAAGTATCAGCATATTCCTGGTATACCGTCAGTGAAGAACGTAAGGTTAATAGGCTACATACGAATAGGCACTTTTTGTCAGCTGGGGCGTAAGGGTGACATTCCCAAGAGGGTGCGGTTTGCCTTGATAGTGCTGAATTGGAGGGGATGGAGCACTAATACGGACAACTACCAGAGCACATTTTACAGTCATAGTTAGGGGTGCATGTACATCACCCATGTGTTTACTCCAAGTCCCCTGACCAGAATTGACTGCATGTCACCAGTTGCTCCAGTTAAGCGAATTTTCCTTGGGAGTTGGCAGCTAACACTGGGACTGCAATTTTGGGGTCAGCCGGTTGGCAGGCCTTTGAGATGTGAGTTAGGTGCCTGAAGTTTGACCTGGGATTCAAATTCACAGGCATGTGGAGCGGCAGAACCGAAAGGGGCTTTGTTCGACATCTTGGCCTCAGATTCTGGTAGGTCCGCTTAGCATTTCGTCTTTCGGAGGTCGATAATACGAGTACCTTTGAGTGACAAGGGGAATCCTAAGTTTCATAAGGACTTCCTTCCGTGAGCTGCCCAAGGGAATGCCTGAGGACATTTTAAGTTTTGTAGTCGCAGGCGAATGTGGAATGCACCTGGGACTACCCGTTAGTGTGCAGGGTTATTGTGTAATAGGTGCAAGTTGGAGTTTTGTTTGTTTGTTTTTCAAGAATGCAATATGTGTGCGCAACCTTACATTTCTTTAGTTGCCAGGAGCAAAGGTCTGGGCGATTGGCCATTCTGGCGCCATTAGAGTGGCGCGGTGGGCGGAAAGCATGAATGGGGGCAGGGCTTTTCCGCCACCGAGATAACTTGTTTGGGATACCCAGGCTTGCGTGGGAACATCTTGCTAAGAAGCTGCAGCAGAGACGAGGGGAGGGTGTCTCCCCTCCCAACATCCTGGTCATACACCCGTGTGGCAATGATCTGACTCTCTTGGGGAGGAGGGAACTGCTGCAAGAAATGAAGTCCTCCATGTGTAGGTTAAGCAACCTATTGGGGGCTTGTTGGTTATAGTGGTCAGAAATAACCCCTTGGTTAGTGTGGCGAGGAGCCCGGTCAGGGAGGCCGTGGAAACCTCACGCAGGAAAGTGAACAGCCATGCCAAGTAGGTTTGGATTTGTCAGGCATGGTTTGCGGCATGCCAAGTCCACAGGGTGTTTTTGAAGAAGATGGGTTCACCGTCTAGAGGGGGCATGGACTGTTTTGTTGGACCTGGGTTGAGGCCCTGGAAGCAACAAGAAGAAGGCCTACCTTGTCGGGGGTTATTGTGTAAGTATGTGCAGACTGGTGTAGGTATAAAAGGGTGTACAGTGCTCATTAAGGGTGTTGGCAACCGAGCATGTCTTAATTGGCCAGGACCAAGGGTCTGGGTGAATGGCCTTCCGTGCGTTTGGAGTGGCGCTATTGGAGGAATTCAAGAAATGGAGGCATGGGTTTTCCCACCACCAAATTAGTTGGGTTGGGGGTCCCAGGCATGCACTGGAGCAGAGATCACGTTCCTCCGCCACAGAGATCACGTGGCTAGGTTACCCGGGTATGCGTTGGAACGAGCTGATGAAGCCGCAGCAGAGACTGGTGGGAGGGATCGTCCACCTCATTTGATGGTCATACACTTGGGAGGGAATGACCGGACGACTTTGGGGAGGAGAGGACTGCTCCAAGACATGAGGTACATCATGTGTCAATTGAGTATTTAACTGGGGGCATGTGTACTGTGGTGGTCCGAAATTTTACCTCGCCCAGTTTGGCAAGGAGCCCGATTGGGAGACGCATTTGAGATCACATAGGAGAGTGAACAGCGCCATGGTAAATTCACGGAACAAAGGGGATTTGGCTTCATCAGGCATGGTTTACTCCATGCCAAGTCCACTGGGTTGGGAAGTGGATGGGATTCACCTCTCAAGGGTAGGCATGGACCTAATTTTGCTGGACCTTGGGGAGGCCTTGGAAGCAACAGGCTGTAGGTAGGAATATCTGCCTTGGTGGGGGGGCCCTGGTGGTGACGGTGGCCACCCCCAGAGCTGTGGAGGAGTTACAGGGCGATCCAGAGTCTGCAAGGTACAGAAGGGTGCTAAGCCAAGGATACCCAGGGATGTCTAGCGGGTCCCCTGGAAGAACTACGGCGCCCCGTTAGTCCTACGGGCGGTTGTGGGTCTGAGCAACCGGGGGCTGCCTGGAACGCTCCGCCCACCTGTTGGGGGGGCGTGAGTAAGGGAGTGGACTGGCGGTCCACTGATGGGAGAGGTGGCCTCTCCCAATAATTGGTAACCACCGATTGGCGACGGCCACGGTGCAATTTGGCTTATCAGACGGGCAGGCGGCATAGGGGCTGGCCTGCCCTGGTATCGCCCGTAAGATAACCCACCATGTTGGCATATTGGTTATGCAAATAAACCTGCAGCAAATTTCTCCACTAAAAAGGTGTTGTGTGGTTTATTTATGTATGTTGCTGTATGAGAACTGATTGTTGCCGATATTGGCACTATGCCAAGGCTGCCCAGGGGGCCACGTAGGGGACCCTCCAACAGGGCGGCCGCCTTAGTGCCACAGGAAGGCACAGAAGTCTGCTGACTAGGCTCCCTGGGCTAGGGACCAGGGGGTCTGCTGGCCGCGTCACTTCCGGCCGTGGGAGGGGGACAGGGGTACAAAAGCCTTCCCCGCCCACTGTACGGTCTCTTGACCGCTACCCGTCTCGCTGTTTCCCACCCTACCGCTTACCCCTGCGGACGGCCAAAGGGTAGTACGGGGAGGGGAAGAATCTAACTTATTGTTTTGTGTTGCAGGAGGAGTTACAGGGGCGATCCAGAGTCTGCAAGGTACAGAAGGGTACTATATTGCAGCGGCACAACAAGGGTGCTAAGCCAAGGATACCCAGGGATGTCTAGCGGGTCCCCTGGAAGAACTACGGTGCCCCGTTAGTCCTACGGGCGGTTGTGGGTCTGAGCAACCGGGGGCTGCCTGGACACGCTCCGCCCACCTGTTGGGGCGTGAGTAAGGAGTGGACTGGCGGTCCACTGATGGGAGAGGTGGCCTCTCCCAATAATTGGTAACCACCGATTGGCGACGGCCACGGTGCAATTTGGCTTATCAGATGGGCAGGCGGCATAGGGGCTGGCTTGCCCTGGGATCGCCCGTAAGATAACCCACCATGTTGGCATATTGGTTATGCAAATAAACCTGCAGCAAATTTCTCCACTAAAAAAGGTGTTGTGTGGTTTATTTATGTATGTTGCTGTATGAGAACTGATTGTTGCCGATATTGGCACTATGTCTGTCAACCAGGAAACCACATTAAGCGCGGAAACAGAATAAGCGTGAGACTCGACACTGTCTATATATAGTATGCTTTGTGCTCAGTTTTTTTTTTTAAAGATTTTTTATTAACTTCAACACGTTGCACAGATACAATTATTGTAATAGCATTGTCATCTTTACACAACTGTATGATTCAAATACAATGTTATACAATCGTATAGTCCATGATTCTTTTTACAAATGACCGTTCATTCGTTGTTCTTGCATCTCCATCTCCACAGTGGGAAAGATACATATCTCCCCCCGATAAATGTTCCATTTGTCCCATTTTTTATCCTACTTCTTGGGGAAGCCTCTGGATTTAAATACTTCCTTTTCCGCAAACATACATTTATCCATCTGCTGAACAACCCCCTGTGCTCAGCACTTCTGCTGCACCCCAGTGCATTGCGATAGAACGTTTAACCAGTCTATAACCCAGAGTGACCCATTGTTGTTCCACAACTGTGAGATCCGTTGCCTCCCATATATTAAGGAGCCCCAATCTTGGTGTCAATTGTATATCTTTCCCTATGGCGTTGTGCATATGTCGTGTGGACCCCTCCCATAGAGCCTTAATGAGCAAGCATTCCCATAGAGTGTGGTACAGAGTGGCCTCTTTGGAACATTGTCGCAAGCAAAGTGTGTCTTCTCTACTCCCGATCTTTCTAAGTACGGCCCCAGTGAAATATAATCTATGGAGTATCTTTAATTGAATGAGTCGGAATTTAAGAGGAATGGCCGCTTCCCGCGGAGACATAAGAGCAGATTGCCAATCGTCGTCCTCTATTGGACCTAGATCCGCTTGCCAATGTTCACGAAGGTTCTTAAGTGGGCCTGGTAGATTGATACTTAACATACGGTACGTCAGTGAGATCGCTTTACTCTGCAGGGGTTCAGAGAGTAGTCGATCCTCGAGAGGGGACGACTCCGGTATCTCCCCAACCTCAGCAAGCGCTGCGTTCAGAGCATGACGGATTTGTAGATAGCGAAAGACCTCTCCACTGGCCATATCATAATCCTTTTTCAATTGTGCGAATGATACCATTTTCCCCTTTTTCCAAAGGTCTCCAATAGAAGAGATACCAATACTGTCCCACCTATCAAACCCTGGTTGGTAACATAGTGTCCCAAGTTTGTGGGTCGACCACAGTGGGGTAGACTGAGTTAGGGCATCCTGCCAGCCCAGTTTTCTGTTAGCTTGCCGCCATATGTCTATGGTTTGAGCAGTAGGGCCAATATATCGGCCTCTCCTGCCCTTAGAGTACAGAGCCCCTAGATATCCTTCTCTCCCCATTTGATATTTATTATTATTATTATTATTATTATTAAATAATTCTTGATATAGCGCATGGCTACCCTTAGGCTTCCCAGCGCTTTTATCCAAAAGATAAGCGGGATCAGTCTGGGGGCGATACATCCAGTGGTTCACTACCACTAGCTGAGACGCCCAGTAGTAAAGGCGTACATCCGGGAGCGATACCTCCATCGTACCAGCTTCTGGTAAGTTTACGCAGGGCGATGCGAGGTGCCCTCCCATCCCACAACAGGGATCTCACCTCGCTCTCTACATTTCTAAAGTATGACTCCAGGATTTTATATGGGCAGTTCTGGAGTATATATTAAAACCGGGGGAGCGCATGCATTTTGAAAAGGGCAGCTCGGCCCAGTAGGGAGAGGGGCAATGCCCTCCAGTGTTTGACATCGCTCCACAGCCTATTCAATGGCGCTACTAGATTGTTAGTGTGGAAGACGCTGGGGTCCGAGGTGACGTGAATTCCCAGGTAACGAAACCCTCCCACCGCCAACTCCAGTTCACAACCCGGTGGGAGTCTCGGGGTCGACCCATGTAGGGGATAGAGCACCGATTTAGACCAATTGATCGAGTACCCCGAGTATTTCCCAAAGTTTGTGAAGATGTTTAGGATTCTGTGAAGTGACTTCGCGGGGGAGGCGAGATAGAGCAAGATATCATCTGCGTAGAGGGATATTCTATCTTCCTGTCCCTCAGCTCACTTCAACCCTCTCACCAGTACATCCCTTCGGACCCAATTCGCCAACGGCTCCAGTATCAGGGAGAAAATCAATGGGGACAGTGGGCAACCCTGTCTGGTGCCCCTTTTCAGTGGGAAAACTCGGGATGTGCGGTTGTTAACTCTGATTTGGCCCTTGAGATCTGTATATAATAACCTGATCCAGCCCATACATTTCGGACCAAACCCCAAGCGCTGTAACACCTCAAAGAGGTACGGCCATTCGATCGAATCAAACGCCATTCTTGCGTCTAGAGATAGTATGATTGCGTCCTCTTCTATAACGTGTTTGCGGCCAATCACATTGTGTAACCTGCGTAGATTGAGGGCCGTACTCCAGCCCGGCATAAAGCCGGACTGATCTGCATGCACAAGTGAGGTGAACAGAGGGGCCAACCGGGATGCCAGCAATTTCGTAAGGATTTTAGCCTCCGCCTTGATCAGAGATATCGGTCGATACGACCCGCAGCTGTCCCTCGGTTTCCCGGGTTTACGGATTACTACTATGGATGCAAGCCTTTGATCTTCCAGCAAAAACCCCTTGTCATAGCTCTCATTATACATGTCCCTCAGATGGGGCGCCGTTATAGAGCTAGTAGATTTAAGGAGTTCGATAGGGATGCCATTAGGACCCATTGCCTTCCTGGATTGTATATTACCTATTGCTCTCTGGATCTCCTCAACGGTGATATCTTCCTCCAGCGAGTCCCTTTCGCTGGGGGACAGGGTAGGCAAGGTCATATCCTCCAAGAGCCGACGAGAATCTTCTGCGGTGGTATTAACTGACGGAGTATAGATCTGTTCGAAATAGTCTGCAAAGGCCTCTGCAATCTCCTGTGGGTCTGAAAGGGTCTGTGTATTATCAATAATCTACTAAGGGACCCAGCGCTCCGCCACCTCCCTCCTTTCCAACCATGCAAGCATCTTTCGAGCCCTGTCTCCCAGCTCGTACAGCCTATGACGCGTGACCAACAACGTGGCCCCGGCCCTCTCACGGACCATTACTTTATATTCAAGCTGTTTAACCTGTAGTTTATGTCTCGTGGCTTCATCAGGGGATCGTATATGCTCCGCTTCAAGAGTCTGGAGATCGGTCTCCAGCTGCTCTATCTGCGCCCGTTGTTTTTTGTTGTACCCTACCTTAAGTGACAAGGCCTCTCCCTTCACTACCATTCTGTATGCCTCCCATATTGTCTGTGCCGATTCAACAGAGCCGACATTCTCCCGAAAGTAGTGTTCCGATTGCACTCGTATGCTTTCTTTTATGTCTGGAATCATAAGTAACCAAGGGTTAATTAATAAAGTGTTCCTCTGACGTTGATTGTTGTATGTGAATTTGGCCAAGACCGGTGAGTGATCCGAGATGCCGCGTGGAAGACAACGTGGCTCCTGGAAGCCTGCAATACTGGCCGAGTGGGTTAAGAGGTAGTCTATACGGGAGAAGCTGTTATGGGCGCTAGAGTAATATGTGAATCGTGTCGAGTCAGGATAAAAGTGGCACCATATATCTATGATACCCATAGCCGTGAGAAACTCCGACATATGTGTGCCGGGCCTCGATGGGGAGCGTGCCGGTCGTCTGTCTATCTGATCGTTTATCGTCATATTAAAATCTCCCCCTAGGATCAGTGTACCGAGTGGGAGATCAAGTAAGACCCTATCCAGGTCCACAAGCGTTTCTTTACCTAGAGCCGGTGGGGCATAGACAGAGACGATGTTGATAGGCCTCCCCTCCCAAAGTGCCTCCACAACCGCAAACCTACCCTGGGGGTCTGCCCATGTGCGTTGTTGGGTTAGTGCAAGATGTTTCTTGATTAAAATGCCTGTGCCCCTGGACCCCGTGGTGTATCCCGCGTGGACTAAAAGCTTATAACCCCATCTGGACAAGGCCCTGCATTTATTGCCCACCAGGTGCGTTTCTTGTAAAAGGAGTATGTCTGGGGCCTGTCGTTTAAGATACTGCAATACGATCCCACGTTTTATTTTGTCTCCCATCCCATTGACATTCCATGTTAGGATCGTCAGTGACGTTTTAATTAGGTGTCTAGCCATCGTGTCGGTGTCTGGGAAACATCTGGACTATGGGCCATATCGGAATGGTCAATATTTTCAGCTCTAGACCTGAGCACGCCATGCGGGCCTGCAAGTGAGGCATAGTGGCTCCGTCCGTCATGATGATTATATGACTATATTGGCTGTGTGTGGAGATGCGAGACATATGTGGTACATGTGGATGACATGAATTGATCTGTGCATAAAAAGCTAAAACTAAACCTCCCCCTCCCTCCCACCTGTTCCCCCCTCCCTGCTCCCCTGCCAGTGGATTTCAAACTACCCACTCCCCAACAAGGCAGAGTGCCTGTCGCCCCCCCCAATGTGAAAAGGTGCCTGGAGAGCAGCCTCTCTGTCCCCCCGCCCAACTCCAATTACTTCCACAGGATAAAAGAGTGAACAAGTAGGTGTGGACCACATCCCGAAATGGGCCTAGTTGGCAACATGTTGAGGATTCACGGTTACCTCCCGCCTGCCACAGGGGACAAATCGTTCTGACAACTGGGCTCTCAAAGGGAAACCCCCCATGTCTAGTGACACTCTCCCCAGTGTACTTGTGAGCAGGCCCCCTCCACTTATCTGTACAACAGGTCTTCCACCAATAAGATCATCGCAGAGTCCTTTCAGCTGCCAGGATTCACGTCTGCTCCTCCTTCCGGTGGATCACTGATCACCCCTCGGGAAGTGTCGGATTTGGTCCCATGCGTTCCGACAGGTCTCTCTTTTCCAGGCTTACCCACTTGCCTCCAACCCTCCAACCCTCCAGCCAGTCCCAAGCTTCTTCTGGAGTGGGGACGAACCAAGTCTTGCCGTCGGCTTCGATGCGCAGCTTGGCTGGGAAGAGCATGGAATACTTTATGTTTTTATTTCTGAGCGCCCTCTTGACCTCCAGGAAACTGCGCCTTTGGTTCTGGACTTTCGTTGTGAAATCCGGGAAGAAGGATATCTCACTATTCTCCAATGAGACCAGTGGTGTGTTACGTGCCGTTTGGAGTATTACATCCCGGTCCCGGAAGTTGAAGACTCTAGCAATTATCGGACGGGGGGAGCCCCAGGCTTAGGACGCCCCCCAGGGACTCGGTGTGCACGTTCAATTGAGAAGTAGTGTGAGAGGCGTGTTGGTCATAGGTGTTTCGTGATTAACTCCTCAACTAAGAGGTCTGTGGCTGGCCCCTCTGCACGTTCCGGGACCCCCAGAATACGCACATTGTTACGGCGTGCCTTGCCTTCGTAGTCGTCCAGTTGCGCTTCCATTTTGACCTGGTTTTCTTTTAGTTGTTGCACCTGTCGTTTGAGTTGGGAGGTGTCCGTAGAGATTGTTTTAGTGGCATCTTCCACCTCTTTGACTCTCATGTCCATATTGCGGAGGTCAGCCCGTATGAGGTAGACCTCAATGTTAACAGAATCCAGCCTGGACTCCAGGGACGTTCGTACCCCATTAATGGCCGTCATAATGTCATGAAGGGTTAGATCAGGCTGTTCATGAGGGGGCTGTGTCTTGGATTGGTCAACGCTTTTGGTGGTCACTGGTTCGTCACCATTTTTATTCCATGCAAATTTGTCGATTTTGGTTTGCAGCGACGATTTTGTACCTTTCCCACCTGCCATCATGACTCGAACAAGGGGGGGTTCCTTCACCCAGGATGTGGCTCGGTAATCCCTGCCGCCTACCTGGGTGCAACTTGCCACCCGCGGCCTGTCGGGTTCCTGAGACGGAGTCAGCGATACTGTCAACCCCTGGTATGTGTAGGCGGCTGACGCAGCGTCCTCTGCGATCTCCTCAATCCCTGTGGAGTGTCTTTGTTGCTCAAGTGAGCTTTGAATACTTTTATTCCCCAGACATCGACTTCTCAGGGGGGCCGCACCGTTGTGGAACCATCCCTCACACAGCAGCTTGGCGCGTTTCGTGAATAGGTGTGGTTGACAAGCAGGGGCCCAGCGCTGACCCATCCACCTCCACCCGGAATATTGTTTTCGCGCTGCCCCCGAGCCTCAGTACCTTTTACGATATGGGTCTTCTCCGTTGTTTGTTTCACTCCGTGGAGCCTGCCACCTTTCACCACACTTAATGCAGAATTAGGGCCCCATTCGATTACTGTGGCTCACGTGTCTGCTTTCGCTGTAGCCCTGCCAGAGTGGTTCTGATGTGTACACTTGGGGCCTCTCAAACCCCTCATAGAGGGCCCCGTCTCTCACTACGTCCCGGCCTATCCACCGGCCTATACCTGTCTGCGTCTGTTTCTTTATGCCTTAGTCTGGTGGGGGTGCATCCGTGGCCCGACTGGTGGCCGACTCAGGTTTCGGCTCCTCCGCATACTCCCCAGACCCTGGTATAGTCCTTTAGCTCGGGAGTCCACGGTAGGTCGATCTATCTCCCCTCCCGGGGCCTCAGGGCAGCTCTGATGTTACTACAGCCACCCGAGAGCCCACCCGGGAAGGACCTGCACTCGATCTACTCCTCCCGAGGCTTCGTTCCCTCAGGCTGGCGTCTCCAATTCTCCGCCGGATAGCTGCTTCCTCCGCTTCCACCCCCGACGGGCTCAAGGCACCAGGGACCGCACCTCTATGCTGTCACAGGGATGCGGACTGCTCGTTATTTCCTTTCGTCCCGGGCAGCCAGATTCGTGAAAGTAGCTCGGCAGTTCAATGGATCGATCTTCTCCCGGGACTACGCCATTCCAGGTGCCGCCATTTTGTGCCTCCACACCGCTGCAGTAGACTCGGCCCTCCTCGCCGCAACGCGGCTTGTGCGATCAGTTCTTACCCGGGGTATGGGTACCAGCGATTCCAGGGGCTGCAGTCCCACCGAGCATGAGCTCTTTGCATTAGATTTTAGCAGGATATATGCCGGATATTGGGTGAGGGCTCCGGAGCCGTGCTACTGAGCGGCCATTCCCGTCGGCTTCTAGCCACGCCCCCTCTGTGCTCAGTTTTTTAAACGCAATTCAAAAGAGCCCTTTTGTACTGAAGAACAACGCATTAAAAATGTACAGCATCTACTACTCAGAAGCTCTTTTGCTAAACGTTAGCCTCTCTTCAGTTTCCATCAAGCAGAGTTACATTTTAAGATTCAATTGTTTTATTCAAATTTTGAAGATATAACAATGCAAGGTGAGCATACCCACCTGAACCCCCCTCTTCCCTCCTGCGAACTTCCTAGTCCCCTATGTTTACCACCAAACACTTACTTCCGCAGACCTCTTTCTATCCAACTAAGACCACTCAGCAACAGCAGCCCCCTGCCTGGGCCCTTTTATATCACCTTTCAGTTCCCATAAACATCTGCTTCTAAAAAGCCCTACACCCTCAGTCTCGTTGAGCACTTCAACCCTCTGTAATCCTTAAAAAGATAGGTAAGCTCAGTACCTCAAATTTCACAGAATGTACTTTCTAGATCCAGGGTGCCCTACTCCAATTGCTTGTAACTTAAGATTTGGCACGGCTATTGACCCACAGCTGTGTCTACAGAACCACATCTTTTCCCCCTCAGGGACAATATCACAGGCTGATCCGTGAAGAGTAGGAAGGAGAGCATCTTCCAATGAGGAGAATGTAGGGGGAACATCCCACATGAAGGTGTCCCAACAGGATTACTTCTGGACATCTGTCTATTTCACAAGCAGTTATCTGATAGGTTACCTCCAGTATTTCCTTCCACCCCTTTTCAAGTTCTGGGCCACTCCATAGGTTATGAGTGACAGAGCCCTCCAACATTTTCTGGTCCTTCAAATTGCATGCAATTATTCACTATAATAATCACATCCTAGCAGTGTTTCACATCCATTCTAAATCAATTCCTTTTTCAATTGCCTCTGAAACTTGAATTTGTTGTGTACGCCAGCACTGAATTGAGCAGTCAGTACAACTTAGAGATCAGACATTTCATGGATGTCAGTGTTTTCAAGAGCTTTTCAAATGGGATGAGTTTCATCACTGCCCCCTCTTGACCTTAGGTTGCAACATCCAATATCTAAGTTGTATGCCTGATCCAGAACAGTGAATGCTATCACAACATGACCTTGATCAGTCTATGTAAGGCCATAAAGTTTTCTTTAGCCCACGTTCAGCATCAGTGTAGTCCCCAGATAACGCACCTCTACCAGTGACAATGGGAGGGTGTAACTGCAAGTAGCTTTCCAACAAGTCAGCTGCCACCAGCTGTCACTCACCCCTCTGATTAATGGGGAACCCTGAGACTACCCTGAACTGTTCTGATTCTAATATAACCTCTGCTAAGGACTCCTCTGGTTCCATCATAGTATTCAAAATATCTTCTGCAAACAGCATAACTTTATAGCAATCCTTCCCAAAGGTGACGCCCCTAAATGGTGCATTTTCCCTGATCCTTTCAAGCAAGGGCTGTTGTAGTCTCAAATATCGACTCCAAAAATATCGACCTACAAAAATATTGAGTTCAAAATATCTGTGATGAAAAGATTGAATTTCTATATATAAAAAGTAAATATCCAAAATTCTGACTCAAAAATATGCACTGCAAAATATCTACACCAAAAATATACTATGTTAAATTAAGAAATCAGATTTAACAAAAGCTACTCTATATATAGTCACTGAAAAAAACAAAGGTTACAAGGACGTTATAGCTAGGTTCAGATTTTACACACACAAAACAATAGAAATTCAGCAGTTATACTTATATGTATCTCAAGTAAGTATAACTTGTGCTCTAAGGTAACTATAACTCACGCCTCCACCATGCACAGTTTTCTCATCAATGATTTCACTGCAAATGTTGCAGTGATATTATCAATGATGTCATAGAAGATGTCATGAGTGATGTAATATGTGGGGTAATTAGCAGTGCATGATGAGGGCGGGATTAGAGTTCTCTTAGGGCATGAGTTATAGTTACTTGTAATAACTATAACTATAACTGCAGAATTTCTATGGTTTTGTGTGTTTAAAATCTGAACCTAACTATAATGTCCCTGTAACCTTTGGTTTCTCAGTGAATTTCATGATTTTTAATGCTATTTCCCTTCTATGACATCCCTGCAGCCTGGGTGTGCGAGGGTGTGTGTGAATGGGTGTGTGAGTGGTTGTGTGAGTGTGTAAGTGGGTGTGTGAGTGTGTGGTGGGTGTGTAAGTGTGTGACTGAGTGTGTTGATCTGTGAGTGTGTGTGATAGGGGCTGTGTGAGTATGTGTGTGAGCAGCTGTGTGGGTGTGTGAGTGGTGTTGTGGGTGTGTGAGTGGCTCTATGGGTGTGTGAGAGGATGTGTGAGTGGGTGGGTGTGTGAGTGAGTGGGTGTGTAAAAGCTGTGTGGGTCTGTGAGTGGGTGTGTAAGAGGTATTGAGGGTGTGTGAGTGGGTGTGTGAAAGCTGTGTGGGCCTGAGAGTGGTTTTGTGGGTCTGTGAGTGGGTGTGTGAGTAGCTGTATGGGTGTGTGAGTGGGTGTGTGAATGGTTGTGTTGGTATGTACTTGGGTATGTGAGTAAGTCAGTAGGTGTGTGGATCTGTGAGTGAGTGTATGCTTTTCTTTAGTTGGGGTCTGGATCCGCGGATCCACCTGAATCCACACAAATCCATGATGATCTGCAGAACCTCGTGTGGTAAAAAAAAAAGGTTTGGGACAATTTCGTTTCCATGAGGGGTCACTCACAGACCCCTCCATTAGTCCCACAGGGTAAGGGTACCTTTACCCTGAAACTTTCTATCAGTTTTTAACTTTATTTTCCCAGCTGGGAACCGAGTCCCGATTAACAAAATGGCAGCCCAACTTTCCTCTCAGGGTTGCGGCCAGCCAACCATGGCATTGCTGTTGGCGTGTGGATTCACAAATCTGAGGAGGTTCCTGTAGGAGAGTAGGATCTGCTTCACATGGGTACCCCCACTTTTTGCTGATGCTTCACTGTTTTTCGACTTTAGTCTGGCTGGGGCCCTGCTAATCAGAACCCCAGCCTAGCTGCTTCCTCTCTAAAATGGTTTCCATGTGCCCTAGGCACATCTCTGATTGGAATCTGGAGTGCCCTTATAAGTCCCTAGTATATGGTATACTATGTACCCAGGGCATAGGTACCTCAGAGGCCTACCAGGGGCTGCAGCATGTATTGTGCTACCCCTGGAAGGCCATCCAAAATGACACAACAGGTCTGCTACTGCAGCCTGGGTAAGGTGGTGCATGCACCCCTTACAGTGGTATAGGCTACCTATATCACCACCATTGAACACACATATAAACCTATAAGTCACTCCTATGGCAGGCCTTACCAATCCTGAAGGCAGAGTGCTTGGTTCTTATGTGAGAGGGTGCCCCTGCATGAGCAGATCCCCTCTACAGCATTCGGAGTCCCTCCTCTGATGCTGTTTGTGGTACAGCCTGACCATATACTCTTAAGTGCATTATATCCTTGCGGTACAATGCTAACTTTGGACTGGCTGCACCAAAACATGTCGTGTTTGGTGTCAAACATCTTGGAATACTACCCCCCCACCAGTCCTGGCAGCGGGGGGTAGCATTCCACCCTTCTAGAGAGAGAGACATGTACACACCGGACTACCCGGTAACTTCTTTCCAGAGCCCTGGCATCACAAAATGGATGCCGCTGCCACAGACACGGGTCTGGCCTCCTGCTGCTGACTGAAACTCCGGCAGGGGAGGCCTGGACAATAGGTTTCCTGTCGCAGGGAGGTGTAACCACCTCCCCAGACAGGATAATGTGTATTGGGGCTGGGCGGGAGCACTCTCTGGTGCTCAGAAGTCCTGCACTGGGGGCACACTTGGTGTCCCTGTGCATATGCCAGTTCAAACCGGTTGCAGGGGCTACCTGCCCCTGCTCTGGCGTGAAACTGGACAAAGGGAATGGGTGTAACCACCCCTCTTCCCTGACCCTCCCATAGGTGGGTCCCCAGAGTATGTCCAACCCCTAACTTAGTATAAGTATGGGACCCCAGTCCTTAGGACTTTAGATTACCCTGGACGAAACTCTGACACTGAATCCTGGACCTTCGACGCTCTACCTGAAGATTAGAGGACTGAAGAATCTCCCTTGGGGTCAAGGAGTGACTCCCCTGCTTGGCAGGCACCTAAGAAGCAATTGTCCGGTCTGCATCGCTGAAGCTCTCGCCGGACGCCGAAGTCTTTGCATCACCAGAGGTAGATTTCCAGACTTCGCTGAGGCTGCCCTGAGTCCCCAGCAAAGCTGAGGCCCGTAGCTGTCGTGGGTAATGTGGAACTGTGACCCCTTGACACCAAGTAATTTTGCAAGTGCATCCTCTTATGGGTCTTCCACGAAGTTGTGCTTTGGGCTCTGAGTAGCCGCTACCTCCAGCACCAACTGCACGGAAGATCACTGGCCTCCACTCCACGAGTGTCCTGTGAGCCAGCTCCAAGTGCGTCCACTCGAGGCTCCTTCGCGGTCGCTAGTCCGTGGGCTAGTGGGCCCTCCCGAAGGCAACTCTTCTTCTGCTCGGGCTTTCCTGGTTGCTCCAGACGTGCCCTGACTTACCCTTGCTGGGTGAGTCCCCCAGACCTTGCTGGTCTGCATCAACGTCCTTTCTTTGTTTCTACGAGACTTGCCGTTGCCAAGGCTTGTTGGGTCCAATCCGGTCGCCGACACACCTGCAATTGACAGACGTCATGGGACAGCTCGAATCCAGCTCCTGGTTGTCGTCAATGCCTCCTGGACCTCGTGGCTGAAGAGTCAAGACGACTGTCAACCTACCTGAAGCACCCGACATCGGTGGGCATCTGCTCATCGCCTTCCTGGTCACTGGCTAGTGACCCAGACTCTGTCCCCTCTGCTTTCAGGTTCTTCAGATCTTCGATCCACCCTTGGATCCACCCGAACACTTTCGACTTGGTCGACAGCAGCACTTTGCGGCAGATCGCCATTGAAAACGACGACGAAACCCGACCCCGAAAGACACCTATGCACCCGGCCTCCCTGGGTGAGGTAACTCGAGTACTCCGGTGCTCCCATGGGTATAGACTCTAGAACAACCTAGTTCTAAAGGGGTTTGCTCCAAGTCCTCCTCTAAGTGTCCTTTTACTTTAAAACTCCAACTGCGACATTCCCCATAGAAGTCAACGGCGGCTCGCGGCTGGGTTCTCACACTGCACGCGTCCCCCGTGGGTCCCCTGTGTCACTACCTTGGGTGGTTCCTTGAGGGCCAAGCACTTCTACAGGCTCTAGGCCCTGTGTCTAGCTCAGTCGTGGTTCTTATACCACTTTATTGGTATATGGTTTGGTACGCCCCTAGGGCTCAAACATGTATTTGTGCTATTACTGTTGATAACTGACTTGTAACTTATGTACTTCAAACTCTAGCCTCATAAAGAGACTAGAGGGGTGTGTTTAAGACTAAATACATATATTTTATATATATACCTGGTGTGGTCCTCTTTCATTTGGTCACTCAAGAGATTATAGACTGGTAAAACAAGCTGCTTTACATTCCTTCAAGACTTAGCCTGAAGGCTGCTCTCCATAGCTACCACTAGGATAGCTTTCAATAAAGGTTGTCTTTAACCTATCTCCAATAAGGGGTTGTTTGGACTGGTGCAAGGTGCCCACTATAATTAGTGGACAGCATAGATCAGGCCAACTTCTCACATTGGTGGCAGCGGTGGGATTCCAGCTTGCTATTGTTTTACCAGATAATCTCAATTGAATTGATCAACTGAAAACCACTAAGGGTACCTTAGGTACATATAAATCAAGCTTAGGATACAGTAAGTTCTACTGAACTTAAGAGTTGTGTGTTAAGGGATAGCACACCCTTTCTACAACTCAAGAGAGTTTAGTAGGCCACACTAGAGTAGGTAGTGCATACACCACACAACACTAGTAATGTCTTCACTGCCAGGAACCAGTGAGCTCCTGCCATCCAGATATGACACCCTCACATTCTTGGAATTGAGAGAGTTGTGCAAAGTTAGGAAGTTGAAGACAGGCAAAAGTGCCAACACCCAACGTCTCCTAGAGATGCTTCTGCTAGATGATCTTAGAAGACCCATAAGGTCTGAAAGGGTAGACAGAGAGGGTGGGGCAGAAAAAGAGGGAGTGACCAGGGATGAAAATACCCAGGACCCAACCTCTGAAACTGGCCAGGGGGATGACAATGATCCTGACCTGGAAAGTGCAGCTACTCCTGAGGAAGAGGAGGAGGCCCAGAATGACCCCCCCCCTTTGTCCCCCCAGGAAGAGTTGTGAGTGTGCCCAGAAGGACTAGATCTCCTTCTCAGGAGTCTACCCACTCTGACACCTCAGTAGGGACCTCTGTCTCCTCTCATGGGAGGGAATCCTCTCATGAGAGGAGAAAGAGACTGATTCAGTATGAGCAGGCCCAGCTTGAGCTCAGAAAACAGCAGTTGGCTATAGACAGGGAGTCCCTAGATCTCTATAGACAGAGAAAAAGATGGGACTAGAGTCCCATGGTGGCAGCAATTTCCCCAGAGATAGGGAAAGGTCTTATGACCATAGAAACCTGAGCAAGATTGTCCCTCCCTACCAGAGTGGGGATGACATCCACAAATGGATAACTACACTGGAGAGGGCCTGTAGAGTACAGAGGGTCCCTCAGGAGCAGTGGGCAGCAATCTTGTGGCTCTCCTTTGCAGACAAAGGTAGAGATAAGCTCCTCACTGTTAGAGAAGAGGATGCTGACAATTACAAAATCTTGAAGAGTGCTCTAATTGATGGGTTTGGCCTAACAACTGAACAATACAGGTTAAAGTTCAGAGATACCCAAAAGCACAGACTCAAGACTGGGTAGACTATGTGGATTGTTCTGCTAAGGCTCTGGAAGGTTGGTTGATGGGCAGTAAGGTATGTGACTTCAAAGGATTGTACAATCTTATCATGAGGGAGCAGATTCTTAATAACTGTCAAAATCAGCTGTTGCATCAGTACCTGGTGGACTCTGATCTGACCTCTCCCCAAGAATTGGGAAAGAAGGCAGACAAATGGGTCAGAACCAGGGTGAGGCAGAAGGTACAGAACCAAGGTGGTGACCCTAAGAAGCAAGATTCTAAAAACTCTGATAAGGGTGGGGAGAAGGGTAAAGACCAGAAGTCTTCACAAGGTCCCCAAAAATCTTCTTCAGGTGGGGATTCACAGTCTAACAAGGGAAAAGGCCAAAAGAAACCATGGTGCAAAGTCTGTAAGCAAAAGACACACTGGACCAGTGATTGCACCAAGTCCAAAGACTCTATTCCAGCCCCCACCAATGCCCCTAAGGCACCTGTTCCCCCTAGTGCAGTTACAATTGGTGGTGGGAGTACACAGGCCAAGGGTTTAGTAGGGTTGACCCTGGGTAATGAGATGAGCTCTGGCCTAGTCAGAGAACTCACTCAGGCTGTCCTAGTCTGTGATGGAGGCATGGATGTGACCTCCTCTGTGAGTCCCAGTAATCTGGGCAAGTACAGGCAACAGCCCTTAATCAATGGAAAAGAGGCTTTGGCATTTAGGGACACAGGGGCAAGTGTCACCATGGTGACACAAGACCTTGTGGATCCTGGGCAGATTATACTTGGTGAAATGTACCAAGTGACCAATGCTAGCAATGTCAGAACAGACCATACTCTGGCAGTTGTTAACTTCTCCTGGGGAGGGGTAACTGGCCTTAAGAAGGTTGTGGTGAGTGCAAACCTACCAGTGGAATGCTTGCTTGGCAATGATCTTGAAACTTCAGCTTGGGCAGAAGTGGAGCTCAGGACCCATGCAGAAATGCTGGGGATCCCTGCAGATGTGTTTGCTGTGACCAGGTCACAGAGCAAAATGTCTAACACTGAACAGGCCTTGGATCCTGGAACCATGGACCAAGTGCCATCCAAGAGGAGGAGTAGTAGGGTTAAGGCAGTGCCTTCCCCCTTGGCTCAGAAGGAAGATCAGTCTCTTGAGGGGGATGATCTCAGTCCTGAGGAAGGAACTGTCCCAGAGGAGCTTGAACCTGACCAGGTTGAGTTCTTGGGGACAGGGGGCCCTTCCAGGGCAGATCTGAGCCAGGAGCAGCAGAGCTGCCCCTCTCTTGAACCCCTCAGACAGCAAGCTGCTGCTGAGGCTGCTGGGAATGCTAGTGGTCCCCATAAAGTATATTGGGATGATGGACTCTTGTACTCAGAGTGTAGAGACCCCAAGCCTGGTGCCACCAGGAGGTTGGTTATACCTCTGAAGTTCAGGGGCTTCCTATTGACCCTAGCCCATGATATTCCCCTAGCAGGTCACCTGGGCCAGAACAAGACTTGGGACAGACTTGTCCCTCACTTTCACTGGCCCCACATGTCTGAAGACACCAAGGAGTTTTGTCGCTCCTGTGTAACCTGCCAAGCCAGTGGGAAGGCAGGTGGCACCACAAAGGCCCCCCTGATACCACTACCTGTGGTGGGGTTCCCTTTGAGAGAGTGGGGATTGATATTGTTGGTCCCATGGATCCCCAAACAGCATCTGGGCACAGGTTTATCCTGGTGGTGGTGGACCATGCCACTAGGTACCCAGAGGCTATTCCCCTTAGGACCACTACAGCACCTGTGGTGGCAAGAGCCCTCCTGGGAATTTTCTCAAGAGTGGGCTTCCCTAAGGAGGTTGTATCAGACAGGGGTGCAAACTTTATGTCTGGATACTTGAAGGCAATGTGGAAGGAGTGTGGAGTGACTTACAAGTTCACCACACCCTATCACCCACAATGCAATGGTTTAGTTGAGAGATTCAACAAAACCTTAAAGGGCATGATTAAAGGGCTCCCAGAAAAGCTCAGGCGAAGATGGGACATACTCTTGCCCTGCCTTTTATTTGCATACAGGGAGGTGCCTCAAAAGGGGTTGGCTACAGCCCTTTTGAACTTTTGTTTGGTCACCCTGTCAGGGGTCCATTGTGCTTGGTAAAGGAAGGATGGGAGTTACCTCTCAAGCCCCCAAAGCAAGACATAGTGGACTATGTACTTGGTCTCCGCTCCAGGATGGCTGAATACATGAAAAAGGCAACTAAAAACCTTGAGGCTAGCCAGGAACTGCAAAAAGCCTGGCATGACCAAAAGGCTGTACTGACTGTTTACCAGCCAGGACAGAAGGTGTGGGTGCTGGAGCCAGTGGCCCCAGCAGCTCTCCAAGACAAGTGGAGTGGACCCCATACCATTGTTGAACAGAAGGGTGAGGTTACCTGTTTAGTAGACCTAGGAACACCCAGGAGTCCCCACAGCGTTCTCCATGTCAACAGATTGAAGCCATATGTGGACAGGGCAGACATGGGCTTGCTCATGGCTACTGATGAGGGACAGGAGGAAGAGAGTGACCCAATCCCTGACCTGCTCTCACAGAACCCTGATGATGGGTCAGTGGATGGTGTAGCCTTGGCAGGCAGCCTCACTCCTCAACAGCAAACTGATTGTAGACAAGTGCTCAATCAGTACAGACATATGTTCTCTCTGACTCCAAGTCAAACCACCTGGTGCACTCATGAAGTGGACACTATGGACAGTCTGCCTATTAAAAATAAGATTTATAGGCAACCTGACCATGTCAGGGACTGTATCAGGACAGAAGTCCAGAAAATGTTGGATTTGGGAGTTATTGAACCCTCAGATAGCCCTTGGGCTAGTCCAGTGGTCCTTGTGCCAAAACCTCACACCAGTGGTGGGAAAAGAGAGATGAGGTTTTGTGTGGACTACAGGGGTCTCAATGCAGTCAATAGGACTGATGCCCATCCAATACCTAGGGCAGATGAGCTAATAGACACTTTGGCCTCAGCCAAGTATCTAAGCACATTTGACCTGACAGCTGGCTACTGGCAGATCAGACTAGCTGATGATGCAAAGCCAAAAACAGCATTCTCAACCCCTAGTGGACATTATCAATTTGTGGTAATGCCCTTTGGTCTGAAGAATGCACCTGCCACTTTTCAGAGGTTGGTGAATACAGTCCTTACAGGTCTGGAGGCCTACAGTGCAGCATATCTAGATGATATTGCTGTCTTTAGCTCCACCTGGGAGGATCACCTGGTCCACCTCAGAAATGTTTTAGAGGCCCTGCAAAAGGCAGGCCTCACTATCAAGGCCACCAAGTGCCAGATAGGGCAGAGTCAGGTTGTGTACCTGGGCCACCTTGTGGGTGGAGGCCAGGTTCAACCATTGCAGAGCAAAATCCAGACCATCATGGACTGGGTTGCTCCCACTACCCAGACTCAGGTGAGAGCCTTCTTAGGCCTGACTGGGTACTATAGGAGATTTGTCAAGGGGTATGGATCAATAGTGACACCCCTGAATGACTTAACTTCCAAGAAAATGCCCAAAAAGGTTCAGTGGACAGCTAGCTGTCAAAAGGCATTTGATGACCTGAAGCAGGCCATGTGCACTGCTCCCATTCTCCAGAGTCCTGATTACTCCAAGAAGTTCATTGTCCAAACAGATGCATCTGAATTGGGGGTAGGGGCTGTACTGTCACAATTGAATGATGAAGGTCAGGATCAGCCAGTAGCTTTTATTAGCAGAAGGCTGACCCCTAGAGAGAAACGTTGGTCAGCCATAGAGAGGGAGGCCTTTGCTGTGGTTTGGGCTCTGAAGAAGTTGAGGCCATACTTGTTTGGTACTCACTTCCTTGTTCAAACAGACCACAAGCCCCTCCTATGGCTAAAACAAATGAAGGGTGAAAACCCCAAACTGCTTAGGTGGTCCATTTCCCTACAGGGGATGGACTTTACAGTGGAACATAGACCTGGGAGTAACCATGCCAATGCAGATGGACTCTCTAGGTACTTCCACTTAGAACATGAAGACTCAACTGGTCAAGGTTAGTTTAATGTCCCTACGTTTGGGGGGGGTTGTGTAGGAGAGTAGGATCTGCTTCACATGGGTACCCCCACTTTTTGCTGATGCTTCACTGTTTTTCGACTTTAGTCTGGCTGGGGCCCTGCTAATCAGAACCCCAGCCTAGCTGCTTCCTCTCTAAAATGGTTTCCATGTGCCCTAGGCACATCTCTGATTGGAATCTGGAGTGCCCTTATAAGTCCCTAGTATATGGTATACTATGTACCCAGGGCATAGGTACCTCAGAGGCCTACCAGGGGCTGCAGCATGTATTGTGCCACCCCTGGAAGGCCATCCAAAATGACACCACAGGTCTGCTACTGCAGCCTGGGTAAGGTGGTGCATGCACCCCTTACAGTGGTATAGGCTACCTATATCACTACCATTGCACACACATATAAACCTATAAGTCACTCCTATGGCAGGCCTTACCAATCCTGAAGGCAGAGTGCTTGGTTCTTATGTGAGAGGGTGCCCCTGCATGAGCAGAGCCCCTCTACAGCGTTCGGAGTCCCTCCTCTGATGCTGTTTGTGGTACAGCCTGACCATATACTCTTAAGTGCATTATATCCTCGCGGTACAATGCTAACTTTGGACTGGCTGCACCAAAACATGTCGTGTTTGGTGTCAAACATCTTGGAATACTACCCCCCGCCAGTCCTGGTGGCGGGGGTAGCATTCCACCCTTCTAGAGGGAGAGACATGTACACACCGGGCTACCCGGTAACTTCTTTCCAGAGCCCTGGCATCACAAAATGGATGCCGCTGCCACAGACACGGGTCTGGCCTCCTGCTGCTGACTGAAACTCCGGCAGGGGAGGCCTGGACAATAGGTTTCCTGTCGCAGGGAGGTGTAACCACCTCCCCAGACAGGATAATGTGTATTGGGGCTGGGCGGGAGCACTCTCTGGTGCTCAGAAGTCCTGCACTGGGGGCACACTTGGTGTCCCTGTGCATATGCCAGTTCAAACCGGTTGCAGGGGCTACCTGCCCCTGCTCTGGCGCGAAACTGGACAAAGGGAATGGGTGTAACCACCCCTCTTCCCTGACCCTCCCATAGGTGGGTCCCCAGAGTATGTCCAACCCCCTAACTTAGTATAAGTATGGGACCCCAGTCCTTAGGACTTTAGATTACCCTGGACGAAACTCTGACACTGAATCCTGGACCTTCGATGCTCTACCTGAAGATTAGAGGACTGAAGAATCTCCCTTGGGGTCAAGGAGTGACTCCCCTGCTTGGCAGGCACCTAAGAAGCAATTGTCCGGTCTGCATCGCTGAAGCTCCCGCCGGACGCCGAAGTCTTTGCATCACCAGAGGTGGATTTCCAGACTTCCCCGAGGCTGCCCTGAGTCTCCAGCAAAGCTGAGGCCCGTAGCTGTCGTGGGTAACGTGGAACCGTGACCCCTGGACACCAAGTAATTTTGCAAGTGCATCCTCTTCTGGGTCTCCCACGAAGTTGTGCTTTGGGCTCCTAGTAGCCCCTGCCTCCAGCACCAACTGCACAGAAGATCACTGGCCTCCACTCCACGAGTGTCCTGTGAGCCAGCTCCAAGTGCATCCACTCAAGGCTCCTTTGCGGTCGCTAGTCCGTTGGCTAGTGGGCCCTCCCGAAGGCAACTCTTCTTCTGCTTGGGCTTTCCTGGTTGCTCCAGACATGCCCTGACTTACCCTTGCTGGGTGAGTCCCCCAGACCTTGCTGGTCTGCATCAACGTCCTTTCTTTGTTTCTACGAGACTTGCCGTTGCCAAGGCTTGTTGGGTTCAATCTGGTCGCCGACACCCCTGCAATCGACAGACGTCATGCGACAGCTCGAATCCAGCTCCTGGTTGTCGTCGACGCCTCCTGGACCTCGTGGCTGAAGAGTCAAGACGACCGTCCACCTACCTGAAGCACCCGACATCGGTGGGCATCTGCTCATCGCCTTCCTGGTCACTGGCTAGTGACCCAGACTCTGTCCCCTCTGCTTTCAGGTTCTTCAGATCTTTGATCCACCCTTGGATCCACCCGAACACTTTCGACTTGGTCGCCAGCAGCACTTTGCAGCAGATCGCCATTGAAAACGACGACGAAACCCGACCCCGAAAGACACCTATGCACCCGGCTTCCCTGGGTGAGGTAACTCGAGTACTCCGGTGCTCCCGTGGGTATAGACTCTAGAACAACCTAGTTCTAAAGGGGTTTGCTCCAAGTCCTCCTCTAAGTGTCCTTTTTCTTTAAAACTCCAACCGCGACATTCCCCATAGAAGTCAACGGCGGCTCGCGGCTGTGTTCTCACACTGCACGCGTCCCCCGTGGGTCCCCTGTGTCACTACCTTGGGTGGTTCCTTGAGGGCCAAGCACTTCTACAGGCTCTAGGCCCTGTGTCTAGCTCAGTCGTGGTTCTTATACCACTTTATTGGTATATGGTTTGGTACGCCCCTAGGGCTCAAACGTGTATTTGTGCTATTACTGTTGATAACTGACTTGTAACTTATGTACTTCAAACTCTAGCCTCATAAAGAGACTAGAGGGGTGTGTTTAAGACTAAATACATATATTTTATATATATACCTGGTGTGGTCCTCTTTCATTTGGTCACTCAAGAGATTATAGACTGGTAAAACAAGCTGCTTTACATTCCTTCAAGACTTAGCCTGAAGGCTGCTCTCCATAGCTACCACTAGGATAGCTTTCAATAAAGGTTGTCTTTAACCTATCTCCAATAAGGGGTTGTTTGGACTGGTGCAAGGTGCCCACTATAATTAGTGGACAGCATATACCAGGCCAACTTCTCACATTGGTGTGCAGCGTGTGGGATTCCAGCTTGCTATTGTTTTACCAGATAATCTCAATTGAATTGATCAACTGAAAACCACTAAGGGTACCTTAGGTACATATAAATCAAGCTTAGGATACAGTAAGTTCTACTGAACTTAGAGTTGTGTGTTAAGGGATAGCACACCCTTTCTACAACTCAAGAGAGTTTAGTAGGCCACACTAGAGTAGGTAGTGCATACACCACACCACACTAGTAATGTCTTCACTGCCAGGAACCAGTGAGCTCCTGCCATCCAGATATGACACCCTCACATTCTTGGAATTGAGAGAGTTGTGCAAAGTTAGGAAGTTGAAGACAGGCAAAAGTGCCAACACCCAACGTCTCCTAGAGATGCTTCTGCTAGATGATCTTAGAAGACCCATAAGGTCTGAAAGGGTAGGCAGAGAGGGTGGGGCAGAAGAAGAGGGAGAGACCAGGGATGAAAATACCCAGGACCCAACCTCTGAAACTGGCCAGGGGGATGACAATGATCCTGACCTGGAAAGTGCAGCTACTCCTGAGGAAGAGGAGGAGGCCCAGAATGACCCCCCTTTGTCCCCCCAGGAAGAGTTGTGAGTGTGCCCAGAAGGACTAGATCTCCTTCTCAGGAGTCTACCCACTCTGACACCTCAGTAGGGACCTCTGTCTCCTCTCATGGGAGGGAATCCTCTCATGAGAGGAGAAAGAGACTGATTCAGTATGAGCAAGCCCAGCTTGAGCTCAGAAAACAGCAGTTGGCTATAGACAGGGAGTCCCTAGATCTCTATAGACAGAGAAAAAGATGGGACTAGAGTCCCATGGTGGCAGCAATTTCCCCAGAGATAGGGAAAGGTCTTATGACCATAGAAACCTGAGCAAGATTGTCCCTCCCTACCAGAGTGGGGATGACATCCACAAATGGATAACTGCACTGGAGAGGGCCTGTAGAGTACAGAGGGTCCCTCAGGAGCAGTGGGCAGCAATCTTGTGGCTCTCCTTTGCAGACAAAGGTAGAGATAAGCTCCTCACTGTTAGAGAAGAGGATGCTGACAATTACAAAATCTTGAAGAGTGCTCTGATTGATGGGTTTGGCCTAACAACTGAACAATACAGGTTAAAGTTCAGAGATACCCAAAAGCACAGACTCAAGACTGGGTAGACTATGTGGATTGTTCTGCTAAGGCTCTGGAAGGTTGGTTGATGGGCAGTAAGGTATGTGACTTCAAAGGATTGTACAATCTTATCATGAGGGAGCAGATTCTTAATAACTGTCAAAATCAGCTGTTGCATCAGTACCTGGTGGACTCTGATCTGACCTCTCCCCAAGAATTGGGAAAGAAGGCAGACAAATGGGTCAGAACCAGGGTGAGGCAGAAGGTACAGAACCAAGGTGGTGACCCTAAGAAGCAAGATTCTAAAAACTCTGATAAGGGTGGGGAGAAGGGTAAAGACCAGAAGTCTTCACAAGGTCCCCAAAAATCTTCTTCAGGTGGGGATTCACAGTCTAACAAGGGAAAAGGCCAAAAGAAACCATGGTGCAAAGTCTGTAAGCAAAAGACACACTGGACCAGTGATTGCACCAAGTCCAAAGACTCTATTCCAGCCCCCACCAATGCCCCTAAGGCACCTGTTCCCCCTAGTGCAGTTACAATTGGTGGTGGGAGTACACAGGCCAAGGGTTTAGTAGGGTTGACCCTGGGTAATGAGATGAGCTCTGGCCTAGTCAGAGAACTCACTCAGGCTGTCCTAGTCTGTGATGGAGGCATGGATGTGACCTCCTCTGTGAGTCCCAGTAATCTGGGCAAGTACAGGCAACAGCCCTTAATCAATGGTAAAGAGGCTTTGGCATTTAGGGACACAGGGGCAAGTGTCACCATGGTGACACAAGACCTTGTGGATCCTGGGCAGATTATACTTGGTGAAATGTACCAAGTGACCAATGCTAGCAATGTCAGAACAGACCATACTCTGGCAGTTGTTAACTTCTCCTGGGGAGGGGTAACTGGCCTTAAGAAGGTTGTGGTGAGTGCAAACCTACCAGTGGAATGCTTGCTTGGCAATGATCTTGAAACTTCAGCTTGGGCAGAAGTGGAGCTCAGGACCCATGCAGAAATGCTGGGGATCCCTGCAGATGTGTTTGCTGTGACCAGGTCACAGAGCAAAATGTCTAACACTGAACAGGCCTTGGATCCTGGAACCATGGACCAAGTGCCATCCAAGAGGAGGAGTAGTAGGGTTAAGGCAGTGCCTTCCCCCTTGGCTCAGAAGGAAGATCAGTCTCTTGAGGGGGATGATCTCAGTCCTGAGGAAGGAACTGTCCCAGAGGAGCTTGAACCTGACCAGGTTGAGTTCTTGGGGACAGGGGGCCCTTCCAGGGCAGATCTGAGCCAGGAGCAGCAGAGCTGCCCCTCTCTTGAACCCCTCAGACAGCAAGCTGCTGCTGAGGCTGCTGGGAATGCTAGTGGTCCCCATAAAGTATATTGGGATGATGGACTCTTGTACTCAGAGTGTAGAGACCCCAAGCCTGGTGCCACCAGGAGGTTGGTTATACCTCTGAAGTTCAGGGGCTTCCTATTGACCCTAGCCCATGATATTCCCCTAGCAGGTCACCTGGGCCAGAACAAGACTTGGGACAGACTTGTCCCTCACTTTCACTGGCCCCACATGTCTGAAGACACCAAGGAGTTTTGTCGCTCCTGTGTAACCTGCCAAGCCAGTGGGAAGGCAGGTGGCACCACAAAGGCCCCCCTGATACCACTACCTGTGGTGGGGGTTCCCTTTGAGAGAGTGGGGATTGATATTGTTGGTCCCATGGATCCCCAAACAGCATCTGGGCACAGGTTTATCCTGGTGGTGGTGGACCATGCCACTAGGTACCCAGAGGCTATTCCCCTTAGGACCACTACAGCACCTGTGGTGGCAAGAGCCCTCCTGGGAATTTTCTCAAGAGTGGGCTTCCCTAAGGAGGTTGTATCAGACAGGGGTGGAAACTTTATGTCTGGATACTTGAAGGCAATGTGGAAGGAGTGTGGAGTGACTTACAAGTTCACCACACCCTATCACCCACAATGCAATGGTTTAGTTGAGAGATTCAACAAAACCTTAAAGGGCATGATTAAAGGGCTCCCAGAAAAGCTTAGGCGAAGATGGGACATACTCTTGCCCTGCCTTTTATTTGCATACAGGGAGGTGCCTCAAAAGGGGGTTGGCTACAGCCCTTTTGAACTTTTGTTTGGTCACCCTGTCAGGGGTCCATTGTGCTTGGTAAAGGAAGGATGGGAGTTACCTCTCAAGCCCCCAAAGCAAGACATAGTGGACTATGTACTTGGTCTCCGCTCCAGGATGGCTGAATACATGAAAAAGGCAACTAAAAACCTTGAGGCTAGCCAGGAACTGCAAAAAGCCTGGCATGACCAAAAGGCTGTACTGACTGTTTACCAGCCAGGACAGAAGGTGTGGAGTGCTGGAGCCAGTGGCCCCAGCAGCTCTCCAAGACAAGTGGAGTGGACCCCATACCATTGTTGAACAGAAGGGTGAGGTTACCTATTTAGTAGACCTAGGAACACCCAGGAGTCCCCACAGGGTTCTCCATGTCAACAGATTGAAGCCATATGTGGACAGGGCAGACATGGGCTTGCTCATGGCTACTGATGAGGGACAGGAGGAAGAGAGTGACCCACTCCCTGACCTGCTCTCACAGAACCCTGATGATGGGTCAGTGGATGGTGTAGCCTTGGCAGGCAGCCTCACTGCTCAACAGCAAACTGATTGTAGACAAGTGCTCAATCAGTACAGACATATGTTCTCTCTGACTCCAAGTCAGACCACCTGGTGCACTCATGAAGTGGACACTGGGGACAGTCTGCCTATTAAAAGTAAGATTTATAGGCAACCTGACCATGTCAGGGACTGTATCAGGACAGAAGTCCAGAAAATGTTGGATTTGGGAGTTATTGAACCCTCAGATAGCCCTTGGGCTAGTCCAGTGGTCCTTGTGCCAAATCCTCACACCAGTGGTGGGAAAAGAGAGATGAGGTTTTGTGTGGACTACAGGGATCTCAATGCAGTCACTAGGACTGATGCCCATCCAATACCTAGGGCAGATGAGCTAATAGACACTTTGGCCTCAGCCAAGTATCTAAGCACATTTGACCTGACAGCTGGCTACTGGCAGATCAGACTAGCTGATGATGCAAAGCCAAAAACAGCATTCTCAACCCCTAGTGGACATTATCAATTTGTGGTAATGCCCTTTGGTCTGGAGAATGCACCTGCCACTTTTCAGAGGTTGGTGAATACAGTCCTTACAGGTCTGGAGGCCTACAGTGCAGCATATCTAGATGATATTGCTGTCTTTAGCTCCACCTGGGAGGATCACCTGGTCCACCTCAGAAATGTTTTAGAGGCCCTGCAAAGGCAGGCCTCACTATCAAGGCCACCAAGTGCCAGATAGGGCAGAGTCAGGTTGTGTACCTGGGCCACCTTGTGGGTGGAGGCCAGGTTCAACCATTGCAGAGCAAAATCCAGACCATCATGGACTGGGTTGCTCCCACTACCCAGACTCAGGTGAGAGCCTTCTTAGGCCTGACTGGGTACTATAGGAGATTTGTCAAGGGGTATGGCTCAATAGTGACACCCCTGAATGACTTAACTTCCAAGAAAATGCCCAAAAGGTTCAGTGGACAGCTAGCTGTCAAAAGGCATTTGATGACCTGAAGCAGGCCATGTGCACTGCTCCCATTCTACAGAGTCCTGATTACTCCAAGAAGTTCATTGTCCAAACAGATGCATCTGAATTGGGGATAGGGGCTGTACTGTCACAATTGAATGATGAAGGTCAGGATCAGCCAGTAGCTTTTATTAGCAGAAGGCTGACCCCTAGAGAGAAACGTTGGTCAGCCATAGAGAGGAGGCCTTTGCTGTGGTTTGGGCTCTGAAGAAGTTGAGGCCATACTTGTTTGGTACTCACTTCCTTGTTCAAACAGACCACAAGCCCCTCCTATGGCTAAAACAAATGAAGGGTGAAAACCCCAAACTGCTTAGGTGGTCCATTTCCCTACATGGGATGGACTTAACGGTGGAACATAGACGTGGGAGTAACCATGCCAATGCAGATGGACTCTCTAGGTACTTCCACTTAGAACATGAAGACTCAACTGGTCAAGGTTAGTTTAATGTCCCTACGTTTGGGGGGTTGTGTAGGAGAGTAGGATCTGCTTCACATGGGTACCCCCACTTTTTGCTGATGCTTCACTGTTTTTTTACTTTAGTCTGGCTGGGGCCCTGCTAATCAGAACCCCAGCCTAGCTGCTTCCTCTCTAAAATGGTTTCCATGTGCCCTAGGCACATCTCTGATTGGAATCTGGAGTGCCCTTATAAGTCCCTAGTATATGGTATACTATGTACCCAGGGCATAGGTACCTCAAAGGCCTACCAGGGGCTGCAGCATGTATTGTGCCACACCTGGAAGGCCATCCAAAATGACACAACAGGTCTGCTACTGCAGCCTGGGTAAGGTGGTGCATGCACCCCTTACAGTGGTATAGGCTACCTATATCACCACCATTGAACACACATATAAACCTATAAGTCACTCCTATGGCAGGCCTTACCAATCCTGAAGGCAGAGTGCTTGGTTCTTATGTGAGAGGGTGCCCCTGCATGAGCAGAGCCCCTCTACAGCATTCGGAGTCCCTCCTCTGATGCTGTTTGTGGTACAGCCTGACCATATACTCTTAAGTGCATTATATCCTCGCGGTACAATGCTAACTTTGGACTGGCTGCACCAAAACATGTCGTGTTTGGTGTCAAACATCTTGGAATACTACCCCCCCACCAGTCCTGGCAGCAGGGGTAGCATTCTACCCTTCTAGAGGGAGAGACATGTACACACCGGGCTACCCTGTAACTTCTTTCCAGAGCCCTGGCATCACAAAATGGATGCCGCTGCCACAGACACGGGTCTGGCCTCCTGCTGCTGACTGAAACTCCGGCAGGGGAGGCCTGGACAATAGGTTTCCTGTCGCAGGGAGGTGTAACCACCTCCCCAGACAGGATAATGTGTATTGGGGCTGGGCGGGAGCACTCTCTGGTGCTCAGAAGTCCTGCACTGGGGGCACACTTGGTGTCCCTGTGCATATGCCAGTTCAAACCGGTTGCACGGGCTACCTGCCCCTGCTCTGGCGCGAAACTGGACAAAGGGAATGGGTGTAACCACCCCTCTTCCCTGACCCTCCCATAGGTGGGTCCCCAGAGTATGTCCAACCCCTAACTTAGTATAAGTATGGGACCCCAGTCCTTAGGAATTTAGATTACCCTGTACGAAACTCTGACACTGAATCCTGGACCTTCGACGCTCTACCTGAAAATTAGAGGACTGAAGAATCTCCCTTGGGGTCAAGGAGTGACTCCCCTGCTTGGCAGGCACCTAAGAAGCAATTGTCCGGTCTGCATGGCTGAAGCTCCCGCCAGATGCCGAAGTCTTTGCATCACCAGAGGTAGATTTCCAGACTTCCCCGAGGCTGCCCTGAGTCCCCAGCAAAGCTGAGGCCCGTAGCTGTCGTGGGTAATGTGGAACCGTGACCCCTGGACACCAAGTAATTTTGCAAGTGCATCCTCTTCTGGGTCTTCCACAAAGTTGTGCTTTGGGTTCCGAGTAGCCCCTGCCTCCAGCACCAACTGCACCGAAGATCACTGGCCTCCACTCCACGAGTGTCCTGTGAGCCAGCTCCAAGTGCGTCCACTCGAGGCTCCTTCGCAGTCGCTAGTCCGTGGGCTAGTGGGCCCTCCCAAAGGCAACTCTTCTTCTGCTTGGGCTTTCCTGGTTGCTCCAGACATGCCCTGACTTATCCTCACTGGGTGAGTCACCCAGACCTTGCTGGTCTGCATCAACGTCCTTTCTTTGTTTCTACGAGACTTGCCGTTGCCAAGGCTTGTTGGGTCCAATCCGGTCGCCGACACCCCTGTAATCAACAGACGTCATGGGACAGCTCTAATCCAGCTCCTGGTTGTCGTCGACGTCTCCTGGACCTCGTGGCTGAAGAGTCAAGACGACCATCAACGTACCTGAAGCCCCCGACATTGGTGGGCATCTGCTCATCGCCTTCCTGGTCACTGGCTAGTGACCCAGACTCTGTACCCTCTGCTTTCAGGTTCTTCAGATCTTCGATCCACCCTTGGATCCACCCGAACACTTTCGACTTGGTCGCCAGCAGCACTTTGCGGCAGATAGCCATTGAAAACGACGACGAAACCCGACCCCGAAAGACACCTATGCACCCGGCCTCCATGGGTGAGGTAACTCGAGTACTCCGGTGCTCCCATGGGTATAGACTCTAGAACAACCTAGTTCTAAAGGGGTTTGCTCCAAGTCCTCCTCTAAGTGTTCTTTTTCTTTAAAACTCCAACCGCGACATTCCCCATAGAAGTCAACGGCGCCTCGCGGCTGTGTTCTCACACTGCACGCGTCCCCCGTGGGTCCCCTGTGTCACTACCTTGGGTGGTTCCTTGAGGGCAAGCACTTCTACAGGCTCTAGGCCCTGTGTCTAGCTCAGTCGTGGTTCTTATACCACTTTATTGGTATATGGTTTGGTACGCCCCTAGGGCTCAAACGTGTATTTGTGCTATTACTGTTGATAACTGACTTGTAACTTATGTACTTCAAACTCTAGCCTCATAAAGAGACTAGAGGGGTGTGTTTAAGACTAAATACATATATTTTATATATATACCTGGTGTGGTCCTCTTTCATTTGGTCACTCAAGAGATTATAGACTGGTAAAACAAGCTGCTTTACATTCCTTCAAGACTTAGCCTGAAGGCTGCTCTCCATAGCTACCACTAGGATAGCTTTCAATAAAGGTTGTCTTTAACCTATCTCCAATAAGGGGTTGTTTGGACTGGTGCAAGGTGCCCACTATAATTAGTGGACAGCATATACCAGGCCAACTTCTCACAGTTCCTAGGAGGAGTAGGGGAGGTTCCACGACCGTAGATATACAAAGAGCTACTGAACAGATTTACACCAAATAGCAAAAAGCACTCTTTCTGGACCAAGAGTTAGCTTTCTGCCAAATCTGGTGTAATTCCATCCAGCCATTTGGGCTGCAGTCGTGTCTAAAATCCCTATGGGAATTAACATGGCACTTTTTTTAACCCCCCTTTTTCTCAGCCACCATTGGACAGATCACCCCGAAACTTTTCATGCACAACTAGAATCACCGGGGCATTTAGTTGGAAAATTTAGTGAAGATTCGTCAAATGGCACCAAAGATATAGGCAAGTCAAAAAACGCTTTATGATTGTTATACTCATATACTAAGCTACTACAAAAGTTAAATTAGTATACTAGCTGTGCTACTAATGAGTGATACTACTAACATATTTTATGTGAATGGCTATGTGACTGTGTGTATCTGTGTGTGAGTGGATGTCTGAGTGGCATTATGGGTGTGTGAGTGGCTATTTGAGTAGCTGTATGGGTGTATGAGCGGGTGTGTGAATGGCTCTATGGGTGACTGAGTGGCTGTATGGATGAGGTAGTGGGTGTGTGAGTGGCTGTATAAGTGAGTGAGCAGATGTTTGAATGTGTGTATAGGTAAGTGAGAGGGTGTGAGTGGTTGTGGTGGAGTGTGAATGTCTGTGTGATTGGTTGAAAGGGTGAGTGAGTGGGTGTGTGAGAGGTTGTATGGATGTGTGAATGGGTATGTAAGTGATTCTGTGGGTGTGTGGGTGTGTGAGTGGTTGTATGGGTGAGTGAATGGCAGTGTGAGTGGCTGTATGGGTGAGTGTGTGGGTGTTTGAGTACCTTTATGGGTGAGTGAGTGGGTGTGTGAGTATCTGTATTAGTGAGGGAGTGGCAATGTGAGTGGCTGTATGGGTGAGTGTGTGGGTGTTTGAGTACCTGTATGGGTGAGTGAGTGGGTGTGTGAGTGGCTGTAAGGGTGTATGAGTGGGTGTGTAAGTGTCTGCATGTCTGTATGATTGGATGTGTGAGTGGCTGTATTGGTGAGTGAGTGGGTCCATGAGTGGCTGTATGGGTGAGTATGTGGTTGTGTGAGCGACTGTATGGGTGAATGGATGTGTGAGCGGCTCTATGGCTAATTTTTCTCTCCTCTGTTTTGCACTCTTCTGCTCTGTTTTGCCTTACCTGCTTGTTTTTCTACCCTCTGTTTTGCTTTTCTGCTTGTTTTTCTGCTCTCTGTTTTGCCTTTCTGCTCATTTTCCTGCCCTCTGTTCTCCTCTTTTATTAGCCTTGGGGACCACTACCTCCCCTGGGCTTTATTGATAATAAGGAGGGGGCCACTGGAACCCCCCCCATTGAGCCCCAAGAGCCCCACTGGGCTTTATTTTAAGCAAAGGCGGGGGGCGCATGGACCCCCCATGAAGCTTTCATATGCCCCGGGGACCACCACTTCCCTGTGGCTAACTTAAAAATTATGTGGGGGGCCGCGCAGACTCCGGGGACCACCACTTCCCTGGGGCCAAATACATTCATTAAAGTGGGATGTGGCCTGCACGGCCCCCTTCCCTGGCCACATATGGCCCCAGGGACCGTATCCCCCATGGCCAGGCCTTAACTCAAAGGGGTGGCATGGCCCCCTTAACAGGGATAATTTCGGTCCCGGGAACAACATCTCCCAGGACCCTGCTATGTCTCCTGGTTGCCACCTAGGGCACCCAGTATGCAGCACAGGGACAATGGGGGAGCCTCAAGGCCCCAGCAGTCCCAGCCAGCTCCCCACCTCCTGCGGTAGTGGGCACTGCTAAACTTGCAGCTCCCTGTCTGTGAAGGCAATCCTTTCATCTGTTTCCCTGCCCGCGGGACAGGGGGCAGGGAAACAGATGAAAGCTCCTCTCTCAGCAAGTGGGAGTGGTGTCACAGTTCTTGCTTACTGAGAGCTGAGTTTGTGTTTGCTCTGACTTGGCCGGAGCTGTCAAAGCTTCCGCCAAGTCAGAGCAAGCAGCTATCTCCCGGGGATGGGCACCCTGGGACATAGCAGGAGCGGTGGCCCCCAGGCCATTTATGGCTCCAGGAGGGTGGCCACGGAGCCCCCCTCCTTTACTTTTTAGGGCTGGCCCTGGGGAGGTGGTGGTCCCCAGGGCCCTATGTAGCTTGGCTGCAGTCCCTCTCCCATTCTTTTTATAAATGTTTGGCCCCGGTTAGATGGTGGTGCCTGGGGCTTGGGGGGGGTCCGTGGGGACCCCATTTTGTGTAATTTATCCCCAGGGAGGTGGTGGCCCCCAGTGCTTGGGAGGGGGGTCTGCGCAGCCCCCCAACAATATTTGTTTAGCCCTGGAGAGGTGATGACTCCAAGGGCTTATAGAGGCACCAAAGGGATAGTCTGAGATTTCACTTTTAGTGCCAACAATTGTTTTGCTGCCAGGTACATATTAATTATTAGTCTCCAATCAGCGGTGGTGAGGCCACTGTCTGCCACAGACCGCCAGCCCAGAAAGATACTTGCTTCCTCTGGATGAAGGGGGTAGCCCATAAACCCTCTAATGTGACTAAGGACTTCTTTTCAGAACATCTTTACCTTAGGACATGGCTACCACATATTCAGTACAAGCCCCTCTGACACAAACAGTCAGCAGTACTATGCATTTGTTTTAACTTCTTCAGTATCATGACACATCATCATTATTTTTTGCATTTATTCTCTGTTCTGCACACTTTTAAACACTGAGCAGATATATCACCACAATTTTTGACATTGAGACAAGGGGTATAGTTCAACCAACAAAAGATGCAATTGCTCTCGTATGTCCAGTCAGGTTTTGGAAGCATCTCTGTTAGAATAGAGCAGATGTTAGAAATAAGACCTTGAGGACCAGCACAGGTAGTAAATAGCTTCTCCCATTTTGTACGAGATCTAGTGGCTGCTTCTTACTTTATTTTTAGGGTGTAAAGCCTTGTGCCAAAGTTGGAAATAGTGCAATCGATTATTGTCATTGTTGAAAATTGGTTTAGTGGTTGAGGGGGTTGAACCTACTCAAGCAGCAACCACAATCTTTGTCAGGGTGAAACACAAGCAAACCCCCAATTAACCTGTGCTTAACCCTGTGGTAGGCTGGCACAAAGCAGTCAGGCTTAACTTAGAGGCAATGTGTAAAGTATTTATGCAGCAATTCGAACAGTAATGAAGTGAAAACACAACACAAGAAAATCCCACACCAATTTAGAAAAATAGAGTAAAATGTAAAATATTATTTTAAATCAAAATGACAAAAATCCAATCAGTAGAACAGGAGATATGACATTTGAAAAGTTTAAGTAACAATGTGACTAAAAGCCCAGAGTGGCAACTGTGGTTATCCGGCCATGCCAGAGCGGGAGAAAGTCACAAGTTCAGGCCGACCATGATGGAGGAAAGGCTGGCTACAGGAACCCAGTTCGGGCCTGCCAAACAAAGTACCGTAAATCCTGGCTTGTGGAGCATTGCAATATCCTGCGTCGAGGATGTGCCGTGCAACGGGGGTTCCGAGAAGCTGCTGGGCTGTGACGCAGAGTCCTGTGTTGTCTTTGAGTATACTATCAACAAGGCCTTCCGATGTGAAGTCCTGTGTCGAAGATGCGTTGTGTACTGACGGTTATGAAGAGCTGCAGAATTGTGATGCTGATTGCTGCATCATCATCAAGGATGATGCTGCTGAGGAGGGGTTCACGGAGCCAAGGCCTGCGTCAAGGATGCATTGTGCAGCCATGGTTCAGAGGAGACTGCGAACTGCAATGTGAATTCCAGAGTCAGGGATGCAGCGGTTCCGATGCAGCTGCAAGGATATGCATCATGCTGCGTCGGTTCTGCATCACAGAACCACAGCTGGGTTGTCAGGCCACTTCCAAGGGTCCAGGTCTGGGATGGCACCACTTGAGGGTTTGGACTTAAGCAGACAGAGTCCAGGAACTGGGTTCAGGGTGGTTGAAGCCTTTTCTGTCTCTGATGGTCTGATCAGGAGTACACCCAACTAGCCCTTGGAGTCATTCTGGTGGTCCTGGGTTTATTATACAAGTCCACTCCTTTCACTCAGGCAGCAGGACAGCAGTGGGCAGGGCACCAAGGCAGTAGATACCAGTCCTTCTTCCAGAGCAGCATAACAGTCCTCCTGAGTCTTCCACAGGTCCAGAGGTGTACTGAAGAGATGGGTCTGGGGGCTCAATGTTTATATCTGGTGCCCACTTTGAAGTAGGAGAAGGTTCTGGAGGTTTCAACCCCCAGAGGTGCTTGGAAGTTCCTGCCTCCCCGCCCTGGCCCCAGATTTCTGGGGTCTCAATAGACTAGTGTCAAACCCTTTGTGCGTGTGCTCAGGCAGAGTATTTGTGATGTGCAAGTGTGGTAGGTGACAGCTCCTCCCCCTCATCAGGTCAGAGATAGCCCATCTTGCCCACCCCTTTGCTCTTTTGTTTCACTGTCTGAGAGCAATATACAAAGACCAGCTGCCAGCTACACCTAGTCATGTGACCCAGGAAACAGGCTGTAGGCACCAAATAGTTAGGACAAGAAGTTGCAAACTTTCTAAAAGCGGCATTTTCAGAATTGTGACTTGAAATCTGACTTTACCATTAAAGATGGTTTAACGTACAATTCTTTAGACACCGAAGTCGAAATTCCTACCTGCTCTGAATTAAAAGTTATCACGTATTAAATGTAATAAGTTAGGCCAATGTTATCCTAAAGGAGAGGCAGGCCTTGCAGTAGTGAAAAACATATTTAAGAGTTTTTCACTACCAAGACATGTAAAACTTAAAAGTACATGTCCAACTTTTTAAATACACTGCACCATGCTCATGGCTGTTTAGGCTCTACCCTAGGGGTGAATTATATGTATTAAAAAGAAATGTGTAGGCAGGGCAAAAGTTTATTTTGACAGGTCAAAATGGCAGTTTAAAACTGCACACACAGGCTGCATTCGCAGGCCTGAGACATGTTTAAAGGGCTACGTAAGTGGGTGGCACAATGAGTGCTGCATTTAATTTACATGCAATAGGTACATGTAGTACCACTTTGCTAGGGACTTACAAGTAAATTAATTATGCCAATTGGGTGACATACCCCAGGAGTTCCGCCTATTGAACAAGGTCCAGCTCTTTTTTTCAACACCATCATTATGATGTTCCAGATCAAGGCGAATGCACGCTGGCTTCGAAACACCAAGCGGAGGGTATGCCTTCGGATAGGGAGGTCGTGCTGCACATTGCCAACGATGAAGACAATGGCTCCATCACCAAGACCATCGACGACTTGAACAACATAGAAAAGAAAATGATTCCTGAAGGAGGTGCCATAGCAGACACAGCCACTGATTGGTTGAACTTTGACTGGATGCCTTCATGGCTGTCTGCCATTCTAAAAATGTTGTTACTGGTTTTTGGTGTGCTGTTGCTCCTCTGTTGTGCCGTACAGTTTTTTCTGTCATTTGCTAAAAATACTGGTGGTAAATTAGTAGGTATGAATTAGGTAGGAATAGGGAACATTCAGAAAGCCAATATACAAGAAGAAGGCTAGAACAGGGAATGGGGATAACGTAGCACTCTTAGAAGTAGTAGAACTAGCAACAACAGGACTACACTCAATGCAGCCTGCTACCATTACCCAGTGCCAGGTCAATAGCCCCCAACTCACCACTAGTAGATACCAACTGAGATAGGATTTAAATGTAGATCCACCATCACCTACACCAACACCATATACATCACTCGTTGACATACATGAAGGAGAGTATATAGAGTTAAGGAAGGAGCAGGAGAGCCAATGTTCCAATGTGCCAATGTTCCAATGTGAATGAGACCCCTTGGATACCCCAACTAGGAGGAGGGCCTGCAAAGTATGCTGTAAGAGTTTTGTTCAAGAATGAACAAGAGGAGGGAATGAAGCAGGGTCTAGTTTTACCATATAGTGCCCCAAGCCCATTCTGCCCACATCTGAAGCATGAGAGTCTCAATTGTCCCTGCCAGCCCATAGACAGGGTTGTGCTAAAATTATCCACACTGCCTTGAGCGTCTACAGAGGCAGTTGGCCTCACACCCTCCTGTAACCTCGGATGTATCTCTCCTATGAAGGCCAATAACCTCAGGTCACTGTCTTTCTGATGAAGGAGTGGGGGCCAACTGGGACTTTCCGCACCTTCGGAAACTAAAATAGCGACAGGGCTTAAAATAAACAATAGCCTTATAAGGAGATTCCACCTTAAAGCGTCCGAGAGGTGACGCAAAGTGTTTTTGATAAAAATGTCAAACTTTTGTTATGTTCTGTGGTCAAGCACCTGCCAAAATTAGATCTTGTGGTCAACGGTTCCTCATTTCAAATGTATAAAAGGACTGCTTATTCTCCAGTTCGTTGACCACCTCGTACAGTGTACCTTTTGTCACCACAATGGTGCTCCCGGTTAACCATTTTATTTAGCATTTTTGATTGAGGTTGTAATGCTTCATTGTACTTTGATGTTCAGTTTCTCTCTCTCGCTCTCTTTCTTTGCATTGCCGTGATTTTGATCTTACTAGATTGCATGTTTTTGTTCTTGATCTGCGATGTGTCTTCGACACTTGTTAATTGCTAGACTGCGTAGTATTATTATCAAATGATGATGTGTTTTTGACATTTATTGTTTAAATTGTTTGAATAAATGGTGCCACTCTTGACTCACTTCCAGCGTTTCACACGTGTGTCTTATTATTTTAGATAGCACATTTCTGCGCTAAATTATGTGGTAAAAACCACCTTAAATTACCCTCCAACAAATGTTACCATGTTTAAAGGATAGACCACAAGCATTGTAGCACTGCTTAGGAGTTGTAAAGTGTGCACAGTCCTAAAGTCAGCAAAAACAAAGTCAGCAACAACAGGAGCCTGGAAGCCAAAAAGTTGGGGGAAAACCAAGCCAAGGATGTCAGGTCCAACCGTCACTCATTACATAATCCTGCTTGCACTAGTAAAAAGATGTAATTTCCACCACAAGAAACAAGTCACGTAGCATCCTACTCCCTCCCTTCGTCCACCTTCTGAAATACTGGTCACCAGGCCTGCCATGAATGATAGGTTAACCAGGAGGGGTGTGAATGGAGAAGGGAAGGTGGCCAGTGTGCTACTAATTGTATCCAAATCCCAAAATTACAATGTTGGTTTCAAAATCTCTGAGTAGTAACATACTGAATGTCTTGCGCTTTTGGGTAGGCATGGAATAGCCCATGGGCCCGATACATCACTGTTGTGTACATATGGAGCCAGTGTCTCTCAGTCTCTTAAATGGACCATTCAAAGAATACTCTTAATTGTGTGGCTTAGTAAAATTTTTCATTTATGGGAAACCTTTCCCCTGGGTCGTTTTGAGATGTTTCCCTGATATACGTGATCCCTTGCCTGCCCATATAAAGGTATCTATGGGTGCTTGCAGGTCCACCACTCTTCGCAACCCCTATAGAAAGAGGGTACACCGTCTACATAAGTCCTGAAGAAGGCTGCGGAAAAGTCTGGGGCAGTTTGCTGCATAGAGTTGTGGCAGTTTTTGAGTGATAAACACACCTAAGTATTTAAGTTTGTTAAAGACCCAATTTCACACATTTTTAAGCACAAATACACTTCCCTCTTGTTAGGTAGAAGAATATTAAGCGATTTGGCCAGAGTCACACAATTTTGACCCAAGATCCTAGGTTGGAATTTGAACCTGAGTACCTAGGTTCCACGGTTGGTAGCTCTAGGCACTAGGTTACATCTACTCCCATTGGGGAAAGTGCATATATTTAGAGGGTTGGGGATGGAGGCCTGATTTACTATTCTAAATTTCATCCCATAAACAGTGGGAAAAGTACATATATTTGAGTGAGTCTTACAAACTAACAAATATACTTTTACCCTTTAATTTCAAATCTATAGATATTTATTAAATATTTAATTTTCAATAATAAAGATAATTACATGTACATTAATTTATAAATGTTAAATATAATGCAAAGAAAATTAATAATATGAAAAATTGTATTACAATTAATTCTTTTATGACCAAGCATTTGCCCAAAAACATTTTTAGATATATTTTATAAAGATAAATGACATTCTTCAACTCCATTATTTCATTTAAATTTCATTTGAAAACTGTATAAATCAGTCTATTAATTATTATTTAAAACAATAATTTCATTATAATTAAGTATTCCATATTAATTAACATACCTTTTATATAAAACACTAGCCACCTACACCAAAAAAAACACAAAATAATCCCCTATGTTTAAAAATATAAAATCATTTAACAAACATACACATGAACATAATTATTAGACAATTGAAAATGCTAAATAAAGTGCAACATGCAATTATTAATTTAAAAAATATTTAATGAAAAACACTACCCACTGCACCCTCAATAAACCCCAAAAGTTAAAAATAAATAAACTGACAAATACTTTTTTAAACATAACTTAAAATTATTTTAACAAGTAAATAAAGAAATAACATTTTAAACTATTCTCTTAAGCAATAAAGTCATCAAATAATATGCATTAATATAGCCTTATAGACTGCTTCAGAGGGCTATTCTGTTTGTTAAAGGCCTAGAACCTGAGTTAAAGGCCTGAGTCTCAGGCCAGGACGTATTACAAGGGAAAGGGCCTTAAACAACTGGGGAAATTGACTGCCACCTATGATCCTGAATATTCGAGGATATAACAACATTGTTTTCTTCAAGCAGGACAAAGCGTCCCTGTCTAAGGCTCAGGAAGCACCCAAGCATCTAAGACTTGGATGCTTTGTCCTGTAACATTCTCAAAACTGTTGCAAAATGGACTTCACCCATGAGGCTATTATACTGCTATATAGTGGTTTTATTATTGATCTGCACAAATGTGAGCGGCACAATATTGACTGCCATTATAACATCAAAGTAAGTAGATATGGAGTTCCGAATAGCAATAGTTAGGATCTACTATGTAGAACATTTCTCTTGCTGGAAACGTTTTCTGCAGAATCAAAAAGGTTGTGAGGAGCACAGCTATGGTGCATTAGGAGCACATGTGTTTTGTAAACACGTACACCCATTAGCTAGACTCAGGCTAAACAAAATTAGGTAGAAAAGTATTATGGTAGTTACCTGCCACTATGTGAACTGTAAAACTAACTAGGACACTCATTGAATGATGTCATCAGTGATATCATCAGTGATGTCATCAATGATGCCATTGAGATGTCATCAGTGATGTCATAATTGATGTCATAGAACATGTCATGAGTGATGTGATATGTAAGCTCATAAGCAGTTCATGGCGGGGGTGCAAGTTATAGTTAGCGCTGCGAAATATAACTGGCAAATTTCAGTTTTTTTTTTTTAGTTCAAAACGTTAATGTTGTCACTGAGAAATTCAGCTAACTATAACGTTACTTAAACCTTTGCTTTTTTCAGTGAATTTCTAAGGCTTTTTAAAAACAAAAACAGATTTTTTTATCACACCTAACTGTAACGTTACTTTAAACTTTGTTTTTTTGAGTGAATTTCTAAGTCTTTAAAAAAAACAAGAACTTTCATCACACCTAACTATAATGCTACTTTAAGCTTTTAGAAAATTTGTAAAGTTTTTTTTTTAGGTAATTTTTTTTTTAATACCAGAACTCTTCCAAAGCCAATGGGCATAAATAGTAGACACTGATAAACACCATCTCCAGTAAAACTCCGTCCTACAAGTGTGCATACCAGAGTGTATTAAAACATCACCTACTCTTTCCTACTTTTCATAAAACCGCGAGAGCCTCGCAAGATCGTAACATTTGTTATTTAAAAGAATGAACCTTCTACTCATCACAGTACTTTTCTGTTACACACTTCTTCTCAAAAGCAAGGGCCACCATATGCAATGAGTGTATTGATAACTCATCTACTCCTTTTTACTATTCACGATCCCGCACGAGTCCCACGAGATCGTAAAAAATTAGTTAAAAACAATATACATTTATTTTCTTCACAGTAGTTATCTCTTAGACACCTCCTCTCTAAATCTAAGGGGACAGTGTGCCTTTCTGCTGCCTCCTTATACAGCTTTTTTACTTCATCTCCACAACACCTCCAATTTTTCATAGTGTTAGACCTGGCACCATTGGCGTGGGTCTCCCTTCCATTTTTCGCTGTTGTCTCCTCTGTTTTACTGGTGTTAGATGCTCTGGGCGCTGTGCCACTGCCATTCAGTGTCACAGCGCGAATGCTCCCTGTATAAATATGTCTATGTGAATTGGTATATCCCTGATTGGCTTATTTGGTTTACCTGTTAGTCCCTAGTAGTGTGGCCTATGTGTGCCCAGGGCTGGTAAACCAAATGCTGCTGGTGGGCCTGCAGCACTGATGTGTGCCACCCACAGAAGCAGCTTGTAAAGTGTATCTCAGACCTGCCACTGCAGTGTCTGTGTGCAGTCCAGAACTGCCATCTTGGCTGTGAAGTGCACTCACTTCCCAGCCCCTGAACCTTCCCTTAGCATCCTGTAAGTCACCCCTATGGTAGGGTGCCTTGTATGTGTAAGGCAGGACATGCCTTGGTGTGTGTAGCATGTCCTGGTAGTGAATTATGCACCATTTCGTTTTTCACTACTGTAAGGCTACCTGTTCCTCATAGGCTAGAATGGGCAGTTTGACTATTACATGCTATAGTCCTAACTGACCCCAGGAACATGGTAGAAAAACGAATTTAGTATGCCTGAGCTCAGAATATTAAAATACACCTTTTAGTGAAGTTTATTTTTATATTCTGTGTTTGAAAATACCACTTTTAGAAAGTAGGTATTTTCTTGCCTAAGCCTTCCAGTGTGCTCTGCCGTTATGTGTATTGGCTGTCTGGTTTTAGAGGGGCAGGACAGGCTGAGTCAGACCTGGGTGGAATAGAGAGATCTGCATTTAGAGTGTGGGGAGGGGTGGCTCTTTGATCTGAATAGGGCTGTGCCTGGCAAGGTGAATGCTGGCTCCACCTCCCACTGTGTGTCTGCTAGCAGACCCCTCTTTCTGAAAGGAAGGATGCAGCCTGGTAAACAAAGTGCTCCAGGCCTGAGCAGAACTGGTTCTGGCTAGGTTCAGGGACTGGTAGCTTCAAGGATCAAAGGTTTTTGGGGTATAAATATCTGTGCTCAAACCCCTACTTTTGTATTGCTTTTGGATCTGGAGAGGAAACTCTGTCCGTGCCACTGGAGGAATCTGCAGGAAGTGACTGTCCCTGTGCTGTGTGTTGTTTCTTGCACTGGCCTGCAGCAGTGACCACTGGACCTTGAAGAAGAGGAAAAGGAACTCTTGAGAGAACTTTTATTTTTGTACAGCAATCACCCAAGGGCTAGGAAAAGAGCTAGCCTCCTGCTGGAGTCTCAGGCACAACAGACTCCACCACCAACCTCCTGCTTCCTCCCTGCGAGGACTGCTATCTGCTGAGGAGGCTCCTGTGAGTTCCAGGGCCTCTAGTTTGCATCAGAGAGAAGAGGGTAAGAAATCGACGCTAACGCATCTTTGCGGGCCGCTGCAGTCGAGAGCGCTGGGAAAATCATCGCGCTACTGCCGCTGAGGGCCCGCAACCCGAAACCATCGCTGACGCCCCTTTGCGAGCCGCTGCAGCCGAGACGCGCTGGAAAGATCATCGCGCTGCTGTCGCCGCGCACTCGCAACCCTTAAAGAAATCATCGCTTTGAGACATCGCAGTGCGGACGCCGTGCGTTCGCCACTTTGATCGCATCGCACCGAATTTCGTCGCTCCCTCGCGGAGCGCTCTTGTCTTTGCATCGCAACACGATCGCACAGCGCAACAGGATCACCGCATCGACTTCTCCCACGCGGCAAGAAAGTCATCGCATCGGCGGTCCAGCGTGCAGAAGTTTGTCGCATCGTCTCCGCACGCATCCCGCAGATCGGCGCATCATCCTCCCTTGCGGCAAGGATTTCAACGCATCGCCGGCCTCGCGTGCCGAGAATCATCGCTACAGCTTATTTGCGACACTTTGTTGGTTTTGCTACTAAACCCAGGTACTTTGTGAAAGAAAGGGTCGCAGAGACCACTGCTTTGAACTTGAACCTTATTTTTGCAACCTTTGAACTATTTTTGACAACCTTTCAACAGCTATCCTATTCTTGACAGTATTGTGGCTTTTACAGTTATTGGTCTTTTGATAAATCTGCCTTTATATAAAGATACTTATTTTTTATAATAACTACTTGTGTGGTGTCCCTTTGTAGTGTTCCTCACTGTGTTACTGTGTATGATCATAAATGCTTCACACCCTGCCTCTGAGATAAGCCTACCTGCTCGTGCTACGTTACCACAGGGTTGAGCAGGGGTATTAAAGAGGGTAGCCCTCTCACTCTGACTTAGGAAGAAGGGTCCCTACTTGGACAGTGGCCAGCCATTGCCAACTAGAGACCCCCATTTCTAACATTGGTGGTCAGCGGTGAGGATCTGGACTTGCATTTATGATCGCATACAGTAATTATAGTGTACACTACTAGTGAGTGCAGACCATAACGTACCGCATACATTTTTTTGGAGAATTTTTTTGCTCCTATATTGTGATTGATAGTGCCGGTGATTTTTCACCCGCGCACATTTTCTGAGAGTTTTTGGGATCCTATATTGTGATTGATATTGCCGGTGATTTTTCACCCGCGCCCATTTATTGAAAGTTTTTTGATCCCCTATTGTGATTGATATTGCTGGTGATTTTTCACACACGCACATTTCTGAGAGTTTTTGGGATCCTATATTGTGATTGATATTGCCGGTGATTTTTCACCCGCGCCCATTTATTGAAAGTTTTTTGATCCCCTATTGTGATTGATATTGCTGGTGATTTTTCACCCACGCACATTTCTGAGAGTTTTTAGGATCCTATATTGTGATTGATATTGCCGGTGATTTTTCACCCGCTTACATTTTTTGAGAAGTTTTCTTCTGTCCTTTATTGATATTGCCAGTTATTTCTACAATGGGCAAGCCCAGATCCAATGCCTCAGAAGATCTCTCCTGGGAAGAAGAGAAAATAGAAACCTACAATGCCAAGCAGCTCAAATATTTTTGCAAGCAATTCACAGTCCCTATCACAGGTCTCACTAGAAGGGAGGAGTATTACAAGGCGCTGGAGGCCTGGCTAGAAGCCAGGGATGCCCCTAAGGATCTAGGAGAGCTTGTGGAGGGAGGAGAGCAGCAGGGGATGTAGTAGACTTAGTAGGAGATCCAGCCCTTTCCAACCCGGGCTCCAGTGTGTCCGCTAAGGGTCTGTCCCCAGAAGAGCTGGAGGACAGGGAGAGAGATAGGCGGCATAATATGGAGATGGCTAAGCTTAAAATGGATGGTCACCGGGACCTAGAGAACAAGAAGTTAGAAATTGAGATTATGAGGATGAAGCTTGAGCATGATAGAGTATTGAGGAGTTGGAGATTAAAGCTAAGAGCATGGAAATCTCCCCCTCTGGTGGCAGCGTACCTGTAGTGCACCCTGAGAGTAGGGTGTATATACCCAAGGAGGTTATTAAAGATTTCCACAAAAGTGAAGATATTGGGCAATGGTTTGCCGCTTATGAATTAGCCATGGTGTCCCACCGGGTCCCTGAGAAGGATTGGGGAGCGGGGTTGTGGGGACGCTTTGTGAGTGAGGGGAGGGATACCTTGTTGGACCTGCCCCCAGAAAGTAGGATGGTTTATGCCCACATGAAGGAAGCGTTGATGACCCGCTATGGTTTGACCCCTGAGATGTATAGACAGAGGTTTAGGGTCTGTAAGAAGCTAGAGGGTACCACGTGGGTTGAATATGTGTCCTTTTTTTGCAGAGCCATGGAACGCTGGGTAAAAGGTAGCAAAGTAGAAACTTTTGCACAGTTTTATGATTTGATTGCATGGGAGCATTTATCTAGTAATTGTTTTCCTGAGCTACGCCAGCACCTAATTGATTGCAAGCTGACTAACCCTAGAAAGCTTGCTGAGGAGGCGGACCGCTGGGTGAGCACCCGGGTCCGCAAGGGTCCAGTGGGAGACGTCGCCAAAGGTGGGCAGGGTCCCCAGCAGAGGAGTGGGGGGACAAGGGTCAACAGAGGGAGTTCCACCGAGGGCCCCAAAGTAATCCCCCAGGGAACCAAGCAGTGGTGTCCCAGCCCCCCAAGAAAGGAGGACCGGGCCCCCAACAGGTAGGCCTGTTCCCAGGGGGCCCCCACGTGTTACAACTGTGGTCAAGTGGGCCACAGATATTTTGATCCCCAGTGCCCCCAAAGGGGGCCAGTGCACCCCCCGTGCACCACCCCGCCAGATTGCTAGTGTAGCCCTGGGAGAGGAGGAGATGGGTGCCCAAGAGGGGTGGGATCCCGTAGAATTGACCCTTGTCTCATTAGGGGACTTTGAGATGGTCCCCAAGCCTGCACTGCCTGCTAACACTAAAAAATACAGGCAGTGGGTGACCATCAATGGCCATAGGGTGGAGGCTCTAAGAGACACAGGGGCCAGTGTAACTGCTGTCAGCTCCCGGTTGGTGTCCAAAGAGCAGGTTGTCCCCCATGCATTCTACCCAGTAGTGTCCGCCGACAACTCAGAGAGCCAATGTGAGGTGGCTCAGGTTCCCTTTGAGTGGGGGGTCTCAGGAACTCTTCATGTAGCTGTGAGGCCCGCCATGCCTGTAGACTGTCTGCTGGGCAATGATTTAGAGGACTCCCCGTGGGCTACGGTGGAGAGGAAGGCTCACTTAGAGATGTTGGGTCTGCCTGAGTGGGCGTGTGCTACCACTCGGTCCATGGCAGCCAAGGAGGGTGTTGAAAAGGATCTGGAGCCTGAGAGTAGGGCCCAGATCCCTGCCTTAGAGAGAAGGGGCAGGGGGCGTGGGAAGCCGGCCCCCTTGGTTCCCACGGCCCAGGAAGGAGCAGACCCTGAGGGGGATGCCCTGGAGCCTACCGGGGAACCGATCACCGAACTGGGGGACCTGCCTGAGCTGACCCATTGGCAGCAGGAAGGGGGACCCACCAGGGAGGAATTTTGTGAGCAGCAGAGAGTTTGCCCCTCTCTTGAGGGTATGCGGCGACAGGCTGCAGCCCAGGCAGAAGGTGACATGTCTGGTTCACATCTGATTTATTGGGAGAACAGTCTCCTGTATAGTGAGCCTAAGGTTGCTGAGCCAGGGTCAGCGCGTGTGCTGGTGGTACCCGAGTGCTTCAGAACCTTCCTACTGGGGTTGGCTCATGACATTCCATTGGCAGGACATCTGGGGCAGACCAAGACCTTTGAGAGGCTGGCCGCCCACTTTTATTGGCCCCAGATGCACAAGAGTTCAGACTCTCATTGCAGGACCTGTGAGACTTGCCAGCCAAGTGGGAAGAGTGGGGGGAAGATCAAGGCCCCACTCCAGCCCTTTCCAGCTGTGAGTACCCCATTCGAGCGAGTGGGCATTGACATTGTGGGGCCTCTGGACCCCAAGACAGCCATGGGCAACAGGTTCATCCTGGTCTTGGTGGACCATGCCACCCGGTACCCTGAAGCCATCCCGCTCAGGACAGTGACGGCCCCCGTGGTGGGACGTGCACTGATGGGGATTTTCTCCCGTGTGGGATTCCCCAGAGAGGTGGTGTCTGACAGGGGGACCAACTTCATCTCCCAGTACATGAAGTCTCTGTGGAAGGAGTGTGGGGTAACGTATAAGTTCACCACTCCTTACCACCCCCAAGGTAATGGTCTGGTTGAAAGGTTCAACCGGACCTTGAAGGGCATGATCATGGGCCTAGAAGAGCCCCTGAGGCGTAAGTGGGACGTCCTCTTGCCATGCCTGTTGTTTGCCTACCGTGAGGTGCCACAGAAGTCCTTAGGGTTCAGTCCCTTTGAACTCCTCTATGGCCACCCGGTTAGAGGACCTCTGAGTCTGGTCAAGGAAGGCTGGGAGCAATCTCCCAGGAAACCTCCCCAAGATGTATTTAGCTACATGTTGGCCTTCAGGAACCAGACTCGGCGTTTCAGAAAAATTGCTGAGGCAAATCTGGAAGCCAGCCAAGAAGAAATGAAACGTTGGCACGACCAGAATGCCACTCTGGTCGAATTTCAACCTGGTCAGAAGGTTTGGGTACTGGCCCCAGTGGAGCCTTGTGCGCTCCAAGATAAGTGGACCGGTCCCTTTGAGGTGGTGGAGCGCAAAAGTCCAGTTACCTACTTGGTGGACTTTCAGTCTCCCAGGAACCCCTTGCGGGTCCTGCATGTGAACCGCCTAAAGCCCCACTTTGAGAGGTCTGAAGTGGGCATGCTTCTTGCCACAGATGATGGGGTTGAGGAGGAGAGTGAGCCTCTCCCTGACCTCCTGTGTGCAGAAGAGAAGGATGGGTCAGTGGAGGGTGTGATCCTCTCCACCACACTGACCCCTGAGCAGCAGAGAGATTGTCACCACCTGTTGGGGCAATTTTCTGATTTGTTCTCCCTGGTACCTGGTGTCACTGATTGGTGCGTCCATGAGGTGGATACCGGGGACAGTTCTCCTGTCAAGCACAAGGCTTACAGGGTAACTGACAGGGTCAGGGCTTGCATTAAGGAGGAGGTCTCCAAAATGTTCGCCCTAGGGGTGGTTGAGTCCTCTAGCAGCCCCTGGTCCAGCCCCGTGGTCTTGGTACCAAAAGCTGCGACGCCTGGCGCCACTCCTGAACTTAGGTTCTGTGTGGACTACCGAGGTCTCAATTCGGTCACCAAGACCGACGCGCACCCCATCCCCAGAGCTGATGAGCTCATAGACCGGTTAGGGGCTGCCCGGTACCTCAGCACGTTTGATCTGACGCCTGGGTACTGGCAGATCGCCTTAACTGATGGGGCAAAGGAGAGGTCAGCATTCTCCACACCAGATGGGCACTATTAGTTCCGTGTGATGCCCTTTGGGATGAAGAATGCCCCTGCCACCTTCCAGAGATTGGTCAACCAGGTGTTGGTTGGGCTGGAGGCTTTCAGTGCCGCCTACCTGGATGACATTGCAGTGTTTAGTTCCTCCTGGGAGGACCACTTGCGCCACCTCTGGGAAGTGTTGATGGCGCTGCGCAGAGCAGGCCTCACAATCAAGGCCAGTAAGTGCCAGATTGGGCAGGGTTCTGTGGTGTACTTGGGACACCAGGTTGGGAGCGGCCAGGTGGCGCCCCTGCAGCCCAAGATTGAAACCATCCTGGCTTGGGAGCCCCCAAGGACCCAGACCCAGCTGAGGGCCTTCTTAGGACTCACGGGTTATTACAGGAGGTTTGTCAAGGGGTATGGCAACATTGTTGCACCCTTGACTGAGCTGACTTCCAAGAAGCGGCCAAAGATTGTGAACTGGACTGACACCTGTCAGAAAGCCTTTGATGCCCTCAAAACTGCTATGTGTACAGCACCCGTACTCCAGGCGCCCAATTTTGCTAAGGAATTTGTTGTCCAGACAGACGCTTCAGAGCATGGGGTGGGGGCCGTTCTGTCACAGATAAATGAGGAGGGACTAGACCAACCTGTAGCCTTCATCAGTAGGAGGTTACTTCCACGGGAACAGAGGTGGAGTGCAATTGAGCGTGAGGCATTTGCTGTGGTCTGGGCACTGAAGAAGCTGAGACCATACCTGTTTGGGACTCACTTCCGGGTTCAGACAGACCACAGGCCCCTCAGATGGCTGATGCAGATGAGGGGTGAGAATCCCAAGTTGTTGAGGTGGTCCATTTCCTACAGGGTATGGACTTCACGGTGGAACACCGCCCTGGTACAGAACACGCCAATGCTGATGGTCTGTCCAGATTTTTCCGCCTTAGCGATGAGAACTTCCAAGGGGATGGGTAGTTCTCCCCACATTTCAGCTGGAGGGGACGTGTGTTAGACCTGGCACCATTGGCGTGGGTCTCCCTTCCATTTTTCGCTGTTGTCTCCTCTGTTTTACTGGTGTTAGATGCTCTGGGCGCTGTGCCACTGCCATTCAGTGTCACAGCGCGAATGCTCCCTGTATAAATATGTCTATGTGAATTGGTATATCCCTGATTGGCTTATTTGGTTTACCTGTTAGTCCCTAGTAGTGTGGCCTATGTGTGCCCAGGGCTGGTAAACCAAATGCTGCTGGTGGGCCTGCAGCACTGATGTGTGCCACCCACAGAAGCAGCTTGTAAAGTGTGTCTCAGACCTGCCACTGCAGTGTCTGTGTGCAGTCCAGAACTGCCATCTTGGCTGTGAAGTGCACTCACTTCCCAGCCCCTGAACCTTCCCTTAGCATCCTGTAAGTCACCCCTATGGTAGGGTGCCTTGTATGTGTAAGGCAGGACATGCCTTGGTGTGTGTAGCATGTCCTGGTAGTGAATTATGCACCATTTCGTTTTTCACTACTGTAAGGCTACCTGTTCCTCATAGGCTAGAATGGGCAGTTTGACTATTACATGCTATAGTCCTAACTGACCCCAGGAACATGGTAGAAAAACGAATTTAGTATGCCTGAGCTCAGAATATTAAAATACACCTTTTAGTGAAGTTTATTTTTATATTCTGTGTTTGAAAATACCACTTTTAGAAAGTAGGTATTTTCTTGCCTAAGCCTTCCAGTGTGCTCTGCCGTTATGTGTATTGGCTGTCTGGTTTTAGAGGGGCAGGACAGGCTGAGTCAGACCTGGGTGGAATAGAGAGATCTGCATTTAGAGTGTGGGGAGGGGTGGCTCTTTGATCTGAATAGGGCTGTGCCTGGCAAGGTGAATGCTGGCTCCACCTCCCACTGTGTGTCTGCTAGCAGACCCCCTCTTTCTGAAAGGAAGGATGCAGCCTGGTAAACAAAGTGCTCCAGGCCTGAGCAGAACTGGTTCTGGCTAGGTTCAGGGACTGGTAGCTTCAAGGATCAAAGGTTTTTGGGGTATAAATATCTGTGCTCAAACCCCCTACTTTTGTATTGCTTTTGGATCTGGAGAGGAAACTCTGTCCGTGCCACTGGAGGAATCTGCAGGAAGTGACTGTCCCTGTGCTGTGTGTTGTTTCTTGCACTGGCCTGCAGCAGTGACCACTGGACCTTGAAGAAGAGGAAAAGGAACTCTTGAGAGAACTTTTATTTTTGTACAGCAATCACCCAAGGGCTAGGAAAAGAGCTAGCCTCCTGCTGGAGTCTCAGGCACAACAGACTCCACCACCAACCTCCTGCTTCCTCCCTGCGAGGACTGCTATCTGCTGAGGAGGCTCCTGTGAGTTCCAGGGCCTCTAGTTTGCATCAGAGAGAAGAGGGTAAGAAATCGACGCTAACGCATCTTTGCGGGCCGCTGCAGTCGAGAGCGCTGGGAAAATCATCGCGCTACTGCCGCCGAGGGCCCGCAACCCGAAACCATCGCTGACGCCCCTTTGCGAGCCACTGCAGCCGAGACGCGCTGGAAAGATCATCGCGCTGCTGTCGCCGCGCACTCTCAACCCTTAAAGAAATCATCGCTTCGAGACATCGCAGTGCGGACGCCGTGCGTTCGCCACTTTGATCGCATCGCACCGAATTTCGTCGCTCCCTCGCGGAGCATCTTGTCTTCGCATCGCAACACGATCGCACAGCGCAACAGGATCACCGCATCGACTTCTCCCACGCGGCAAGAAAGTCATCACATCGGCGGTCCAGCGTGCAGAAGTTTGTCGCATCGTCTCCGCACGCATCCCGCAGATCGGCGCATCATCCTCCCTTGCGGCAAGGATTTCAACGCATCGCCGGCCTCGCGTGCCGAGAATCATCGCTACAGCTTATTTGCGACACTTTGTTGGTTTTGCTACTAAACCCAGGTACTTTGTGAAAGAAAGGGTCGCAGAGACCACTGCTTTGAACTTGAACCTTATTTTTGCAACCTTTGAACTATTTTTGACAACCTTTCAACAGCTATCCTATTCTTGACAGTATTGTGGCTTTTACAGTTATTGGTCTTGTGATAAATCTGCCTTTATATAAAGATACTTATTTTTTATAATAACTACTTGTGTGGTGTCCCTTTGTAGTGTTCCTCACTGTGTTACTGTGTATGATCATAAATGCTTCACACCCTGCCTCTGAGATAAGCCTACCTGCTCGTGCTACGTTACCACAGGGTTGAGCAGGGGTATTAAAGAGGGTAGCCCTCTCACTCTGACTTAGGAAGAAGGGTCCCTACTTGGACAGTGGCCAGCCATTGCCAACTAGAGACCCCCATTTCTAACACATAGTAAACAGTAATGGCAGCCATTTCATTTCTAAAATCCCAACAGCCAGCCGATCATAGTGCTTGCGGGACTTGCGGGCACATGGGAAAAATGGGCCTCATGACCAATCACAGACCATCTGTAGGAGAGTAGGATCTGCTTCACATGGGTACCCCCACTTTTTGCTGATGCTTCACTGTTTTTCGACTTTAGTCTGGCTGGGGCCCTGCTAATCAGAACCCCAGCCTAGCTGCTTCCTCTCTAAAATGGTTTCCATGTGCCCATGGCACATCTCTGATTGGAATCTGGAGTGCCCTTGTAAGTCTCTAGTATATGGTATACTATGTACCCAGGGCATAGGTACCTCAGAGGCCTACCAGGGGCTGCAGCATGTATTGTGCCACCCTGGAAGGCCAGCCAAAAGGACACCACAGGTCTGCTACTGCAGCCTGGGTAAGGTGGTGCATGCACCCCTTACTGTGATATAGGTTACCTATATCACTACATACATACACACATATAAACCTATAAGTCACTCCTATGGCAGGCCTTATCAATCCTGAAGGCAGAGTGCGTGGTTCCTATGTGAGAGGGTGCCCCTGCATGAGCAGGGCCCCTCTGCAGCATTTGGAGACCCTTCTCTGATGCTGTTTGTAGTGCAGCCTGACCATATACTCTTAAGCGCATTATAACCTCGCGTTAAATGCTAACTTTGGGATGGCTGCACGGAAACTATGTCGTGTTTGGTGTCAAACATCTTGGAATACTACCCCCCCGCCAGTTCTGGCGGCGGGGGTAGCATTCCACCCTTCTAGAGGGAGAGACATGTACACACCGGCCTGCCCGGTAACTTCTTTCCAAGCCCTGGCATCACAAAATGGATGCCGCTGCCACAGACACGAGTCTGGCCTCCTGCTGCTGACCGAAACTCCGGCAGGGAGGCCTGGACAATAGGTTTCCTGTCCCAGGGAGGTGTAACCACCTCCCCAGACAGGATAGTGTGTATTGGGGCTGGGCGGGAGCACCCTCTGGTGCTTTGAAGTCCTGCACTGGGGGCACATTTGGTGTCCCTGTGCATACCCCAGTTCAAACCGGCTCAGAGGCTTCCAGCCCCTGCTCTGGCGCGAAATTGACCCTCCCATAGGTGGGTCCCCAGAGTATGTCCAACCCCCTATCTTAGTATAAGTATGGGACCCCAGTCCTTAGGACTTTAGATTTACCTGGATGAAACTCTGACACAGAATCCTGGACCTTCGACGCTCTACTTCAAGATTAGAGGACTGAAGAATCTCCCTTGGGGTCAAGGAGTGACTCCTCTGCTTGGCAGGCACCAACAAAGCAATTGTCCGGTCTGTATCGCTGAAGCTCCCGCCGGACGCCGAAGTCTTTGCATCACCAAAGGTAGATTTCCAGACTTCCCCGAGGCTGCCCTGAGTTCCCAGCAAAGCTGAGGCCCGTAGCTGTCGTGGGTAACGTGGAACCGTGACCCCTGGACACCGTGCACATTTGCAAGTGCATCCTCTTTCTGGGCTCCCATGAAGTTGTGCTTTGGGCTCCGAGTAGCTCCCGCCTCCAGCACCAACTGCACTGAAGATCACTGGCCTCCACTCCACGAGTGTCCCGTGAGCCAGCTCTAAGTGCGTCCACTTGAGGCTCCTTCGCGGTCGCTAGTCCGTTGGCTAGTAGGCCCTCCCGAAGGCCAATCTTCTTCTGCTTGGGCTCCCTGGTTTCTCCAGGTGTGCCCTGACTTACCCTTGCTGGGTGAGTCTCTCAGACCTTGCTGGTCCGCACCACTATCCTTCTTCTATTTCCATAAGACTTGCCGTTGCCAAGGCTTGTTGGGTCCAATCCAGTCGCCGACACCTCAGCAATCGACAAACGTCGTGGGACAGCTCGAATCCAGCTCCTGGTTGTCGTCGACGCCTCCTGGACCTCGTGGCTGAAGAGTCAAGACGACTGTCAACCTACCTGAAGCACTCGACATCGGTGGGCATCTGCTCATCGCCTTCCTGGTCACTGGCTAGTGACCCAGACTCTGTCCCCTCTGCTTTCAGGTTCTTCAGATCTTCGATCCACCTTTGGATCCACCCGAACACTTTCGACTTGGCCGCCAGCAGCACTTTGCAGCAGATCGCCATTGAAAACGATGACGAAACCCAACCCCGAAAGACACCTATGCACCCGGCTTCCCTGGGTGAGGTAACTCGAGTACTCCGGTGCTCCCGTGGGTATAGACTCTAGAACGACCCAGTTCTAAAAGGGTTTGCTCCAAGTCCTCCTCTAAGTGTCCCTTTTCTTTAAAATTCCAACCGCGTCTTTCCCCATAGAAGTCAACGGCGATTCGCGGCTGTGTTCTCACACTGCACGCGTCCCCCGTGGGTCCCCTGTGTCACTACCTTGGGTGGTTCCTTGTGGTCCAAGCACTTCTACAGGCTCTAGGCCTTGTGTCTAGCTCAGTCGTGGTTCTTATACCACTTTATTGGTATATGGTTTAGTACACCCCTAGGGCTCAAACGTGTATTTGTGCTATTACTGTTGATAACTAACTTATAACTTATGTACTTCGAACTCTAGCCTCATAAAGAGACTAGAGGGGTGTGTTTAGCAATAAATTCATATATTTTGAATATAAACCTGGTGTGGTCCTCTTTCATTTGGTCACTCAAGAGATTATAGACTGGTAAAACAAGCTGCTTTACATTCCTTCAAGACTTAGCCTGAAGGCTGCTCTCCATAGCTACCACTAGGATAGCTTTCAATAAAGGTTGTCTTTAACCTATCTCCAATAAGGGGTTGTTTGGACTGGTGCAAGGTGCCCACTATAAATAGTGGACAGCATATACCAGGCCAACTTCTCACATTGGTGGCAGCGGTGGGATTCCAGCTTGCTATTGTTTTACCAGATAATCTCAATTGAATTGATCAACTGAAAACCACTAAGGGTACCTTAGGTACATATAAATCAAGCTTAGTATACAGTAAGTTCTACTGAACTTAGAGTTGTGTGTTAAGGGATAGCACACCCTTTCTACAACTCAAGAGAGTTTAGTAGGCCACACTAGAGTAGGTAGTGCATACACCACACCTCACTAGTAATGTCTTCAAAGCCAGGACCCAGTGAGTCCTTGCCAGAAGTCAGTGGGCTTCTTCCCTCCAAGTATGATAAACTCCCATTCTTGGAATTGAGAGCATTATGCAATACTAGGAAGCTGAAGGCAGGCAAAAGTGCCAGCACCCAACACCTCAGGGAGGTGTTACTGGCTGATGATCTCAGCAGACCCCTAGGGTCTGAAGGGGTAGGCAGAGAGGGTGGGGCAGAAGATGAGAAAGGGGTCAGGGGTGAAGAAACCCAGGCCCCCCCCTCTAAAACTGGCCAGGAAGGTGAAAATGACCTTGACCTGGAGAACCCAATTCCTCCTGTGGAGGAGGAGGATCAGAATGACCTCCCCTTTGTCCCCCCAGGAAGAATTGTGAGTGTGCCCAGAAGGTCTAGATCTCCTTCTCAGGAGTCTAACCACTCTGACACCTCAGTAGGGACCTCTGTCTCTTCTCATAGGAGAGAATCCTCTCATGATAGGAGAAAGAGACTGATTCAGTATGAGCAAGCCCAGCTTGAGCTCAGAAAACAGCAGTTGGCTATAGACAGGGAGTCCCTAGATCTCTACAAAGAGAGAAAAAAGATGGGACTAGAGTCCCATGGTGGCAGCAATTTCCCCAGAGATAGGGAAAGGTCTTATGACCATAGAAACCTGAGCAAGATTGTCCCTCCCTACCAGAGTGGGGATGACATCCACAAATGGATAACTGCTCTGGAGAGGGCCTGTAAAGTACAGAGGGTCCCTCGGGAGCAGTGGGCAGCAATCTTGTGGCTCTCCTTTGCAGACAAAGGTAGAGACAAGCTCCTCACTGTAAGAGAAGAGGATGCTGACAATTACAAAGTCTTGAAGAGTGCTCTGATTGATGGGTTTGGCCTAACAACTGAACAATACAGGTTAAAGTTCAGAGACACCCAAAAAGCACAGACTCAAGACTGGGTAGACTATGTGGATTGTTCTGCTAAGGCTCTGGAAGGTTGGTTGATGGGCAGTAAGGTGTGTGACTTCACAGGATTGTACAATCTTATCATGAGGGAGCAGATTCTTAATAACTGTCAAAATCAGCTGTTGCATCAGTACCTGGTGGACTCTGATCTGACCTCTCCCCAAGAATTGGGAAAGAAAGCAGACAAATGGGTCAGAACCAGGGTGAGGCAGAAGGTACAGAACCAAGGTGGTGACCCAAAGAAGCAAGATTCTAAGAACTCTGATAAGGGTGGGGAGAAGGCTAAAGGCCAGAAGTCTTCACAAGGCCCCCAAAAATCTTCTTCAGGTGGGGATTCACAGTCTAACAAAGGGAAAGGCCAAAAGAAACCATGGTGCAAGGTCTGTAAGCAAAAGACCCACTGGACCAGTGATTGCACCAAGTTCAAAGACTCTACTCCAGCCCCCACCAATGCCCCTAAGGCACCTGCTCCCCCTAGTGCAGTTACAGTTGGTGGTGGGACTACACAAGCCAAGGGTTTAGTAGGGTTGACCCTGGGTAAGGAGATGAGCTCTGACCTAGTCAGAGAACTCTCTCAGGCTGTCCTAGTCTGTGATGGAGGCATGGATGTGACCTCCTCTGTGAGTCCCAGTAATCTGGGCAAGTACAGACAACAGCCCTTAATCAATGGAAAAGAGACTTTGGCATTTAGGGACACAGGGGCAAGTGTCACCATGGTGACACAAGACCTTGTGAATCCTGGGCAGATTATACTTGGTGGAATGTACCAAGTGACCAATGCTAGCAATGTCAGAACAGACCATACTCTGGCAGTTGTTAACTTCTCCTGGGGAGGGGTAACTGGCCTTAAGAAGGTTGTGGTAAGTACAGACCTACCAGTTGAATGCTTGCTTGGCAATGATTTAGAAACTTCAGCTTGGGCAGAAGTGGAGCTCAGGACCCATGCAGAAATGCTGGGCATCCCTGCAGATGTGTTTGCTGTGACCAGGTCACATGCCAAAATGTCTAACACTGAACAGGCCTTGGATTCTGGAATAATGGACCAAGTGCCCCCCAAGAAGAGGAGTAGTAGGGTAAAGGCAGTGCCTTCCCCCTTGGCTCAGAAGGAAGATCAGTCTCTTGAGGGGGATGATCTCAGTCCTGAGGAAGGAACTGTCCCAGAGGAGCTTGAACCTGACCATGTTGAGTTCTTGGGGACAGGGGGCCCTTCCAGGGCAGATCTGAGCCAGGAGCAGCAGAGCTGCCCCTCTCTTGAACCCCTCAGACAGCAAGCTGCTGCTGAGGCTGCTGGGAAAGCTAGTGGTCCCCATACTGTGTATTGGGATGATGGACTCTTGTACTCAGAGTGTAGAGACCCCAAGCCTGGTGCCACCAGGAGGTTGGTTATACCTCTGAAGTTCAGGGGCTTCCTATTGACCCTAGCCCATGACATTCCCTTAGCAGGTCACCTGGGCCAGAACAAGACTTGGGACAGAATTGTCCCTCACTTTCACTGGCCCCACATGTCTGAAGACACCAAGGAGTTTTGTCGCTCCTGTGTAACCTGCCAGGCCAGTGGCAAGGCAGGTGGCACTACAAAGGCCCCCTGATACCACTACCTGTGGTGTGGGTTCCCTTTGAAAGGGTGGGGATTGACATTGTTGGTCCCATGGATCCCCAAACAGCATCTGGGCACAGGTTTATCCTGGTGGTAGTGGATCATGCCACCAGGTACCCAGAGGCTATTCCCCTTAGGACCACTACAGCACCTGTGGTGGCAAGGGCCCTCTTGGGAATTTTCTCAAGAGTGGGCTTCCCTAAGGAGGTTGTATCAGACAGGGGTGCTAACTTTATGTCTGGATACTTGAAAGCAATGTGGAAGGAGTGTGGAGTGACTTACAATTTCACCACACCCTATCACCCACAATGCAATGGTTTAGTTGAGAGATTCAACAAAACCTTGAAGGGCATGATTAAAGGGCTCCCAGAAAAGCTTAGGCGAAGATGGGACATACTCTTGCCCTGCCTTTTATTTGCATACAGGGAGGTGCCTCAAAAGGGGGTTGGCTACAGCCCTTTTGAACTTTTGTTTGGTCACCCTGTCAGGGGTCCATTGTGCTTGGTGAAGGAAGGATGGGAGTTACCTCTCAAGCCCCCAAAGCAAGACATAGTGGACTATGTACTTAGTCTCCGCTCCAGGATGGCTGAGTACATGAAAAAGGCAACTAAAAACCTTGAGGCTAGCCAGGAACTTCAAAAAGCCTGGCATGACCAAAAGGCAGTACTGACTGTTTACCAGCCAGGACAGAAGGTGTGGGTGTTGGAGCCAGTGACCCCAGCAGCTCTCCAAGACAAATGGAGTGGACCCCATACCATTGTTGAACAGAAGGGTGAGGTTACCTACTTAGTAGACCTGGGAACACCCAGGAGTCCCCACAGGGTTCTCCATGTCAACAGGTTAAAACCATATGTGGACAGGGCAGACATGGGCTTGCTCATGGCTACTGATGAGGGACAGGAGGAAGAGAGTGACCCACTCCCTGACCTGCTCTCACAGAACCCTGATGATGGGTCAGTGGATGGTGCAGCCTTGGCAGGCAGCCTCACTGACCAGCAGCAAACTGATTGCAGACAGGTGCTCAATCAGTTCAGACACATATTCTCACTGACACCCAGTCAGACCACCTGGTGCACTCATGAAGTGGACACTGGGGACAGTCTGCCTATTAAAAATAAGATTTATAGGCAACCTGACCATGTCAGGGACTGTATCAGGACAGAAGTCCAGAAGATGTTGGATTTGGGAGTTATTGAACCCTCAGATAGCCCTTGGGCTAGTCCAGTGGTCCTTGTGCCAAAACCTCACACCAATGTTGGGAAAAGAGAGATGAGGTTTTGTGTGGACTACAGGGGTCTCAATGCAGTCACTAGGACTGATGCCCATCCAATACCTAGGGCAGATGAGCTAATAGACACTTTGGCCTCAGCCAAGTATCTAAGCACATTTGACCTGACAGCTGGCTACTGGCAGATCAGACTAGCTGATGATGCAAAGCCAAAAACAGCATTCTCAACCCCTAGTGGGCATTATCAATTTGTGGTGATGCCCTTTGGTCTGAAGAATGCACCTGCCACTTTTCAGAGGTTGGTGAACACAGTCCTTACAGGTCTGGAAGCCTATAGTGCAGCATATCTAGATGACATTGCTGTCTTTAGCTCCACCTGGGAGGATCACCTGGTCCACCTCAGAAATGTTTTACAGGCCCTGCAGAAAGCAGGCCTGACTATCAAGGCCACCAAGTGCCAGATAGGGCAGAGTCAGGTTGTGTACCTGGGCCACCTTGTGGGTGGAGGCCAGGTTCAACCACTGCAGAGCAAGATCCAGACCATCATGGACTGGACTGCTCCAACTACCCAGACTCAGGTGAGAGCCTTTTTAGGCCTGACTGGGTACTATAGGAGATTTGTCAAAGGGTATGGATCAATAGTGACACCCCTGAATGACTTAACCTCCAAGAAAATGCCCAAAAAGGTTCAGTGGACAGTTAGCTGTCAAAAGGCATTTGATGACCTAAAGCAGGCCATGTGCACTGCTCCCATTCTACAGATTCCTGATTACTCCAAGAAGTTCATTGTCCAAACAGATGCATCTGAATTGGGGGTAGGGGCTGTACTGTCACAATTGAATGATGAAGGTCAGGATCAGCAAGTAGCTTTTATTAGCAGAAGGCCGACCCCTAGAGAGAAACGTTGGTCAGAAATTGAGAGGGAGGCTTTTGCTGTGGTCTGGGCTCTGAAGAAGTTGAGGCCATACTTGTTTGGTACTCACTTCCTTGTTCAAACAGACCATAAGCCCCTCTTATGGCTAAAACAAATGAAGGGTGAAAACCCCAAACTGCTTAGGTGGTCCATTTCCCTACAGGGGATGGACTTCACAGTGGAACATAGACCTGGGAGTAACCATGCCAATGCAGATGGACTCTCTAGGTACTTCCACTTAGAACATGAAGACTTAACTGGGCAAGGTTAGTTTAATGTCCCTACGTTTGGGGGGTTGTGTAGGAGAGTAGGATCTGCTTCACATGGGTACCCCCACTTTTTGCTGATGCTTCACTGTTTTTCGACTTTAGTCTGGCTGGGGCCCTGCTAATCAGAACCCCAGCCTAGCTGCTTCCTCTCTAAAATGGTTTCCATGTGCCCTAGGCACATCTCTGATTGGAATCTGGAGTGCCCTTGTAAGTCCCTAGTATATGGTATACTATGTACCCAGGGCATAGGTACCTCAGAGGCCTACCAGGGGCTGCAGCATGTATTGTGCCACCCTGGAAGGCCAGCCAAAAGGACACCACAGGTCTGCTACTGCAGCCTGGGTAAGGTGGTGCATGCACCCCTTACTGTGATATAGGTTACCTATATCACTACATACATACACACATATAAATCTATAAGTCACTCCTATGGCAGGCCTTATCAATCCTGAAGGCAGAGTGCGTGGTTCCTATGTGAGAGGGTGCCGCTGCATGAGCAGGGCCCCTCTGCAGCGTTCGGAGACCCTTCTCTGATGCTGTTTGTAGTGCAGCCTGACCATATACTCTTAAGCGCATTATAACCTCACGTTAAATGCTAACTTTGGGATGGCTGCACGGAAACATGTTGTGTTTGGTGTCAAACATCTTGGAATACTACCCCCCCGCCAGTTCTGGTGGCGGGGGTAGCAGTCCATCCTTCTAGAGGGAGAGACATGTACACACCGGCCTGCCCGGTAACTTCTTTCCAAGCCCTGGCATCACAAAATGGATGCCGCTGCCACAGACACGAGTCTGGCCTCCTGCTGCTGACCGAAACTCCAACAGGGGAGGCCTGGACAATAGGTTTCCTGTCCCAGGGAGGTGTAACCACCTCCCCAGACAGGATAGTGTGTATTGGGGCTGGGCGGGAGCACCCTCTGGTGCTTTGAAGTCCTGCACTGGGGGCACATTTGGTGTCCCTGTGCATACCCCAGTTCAAACTGACTCAGGGGCTTCCAGCCCCTGCTCTGGCGCGAAACTGGACAAAGGGAAAGGGGTGTAACCACCCCTCTGCCCTGACCCTCCCATAGGTGGATCCCCAGAGAATGTCCAACCCCCTATCTTAGTATAAGTATAGGACCCCAGTCCTTAGGACTTTAGATTTACCTGGACGAAACTCTGACACAGAATCCTGGACCTTCGACGCTCTACTTCAAGATTAGAGGACTGAAGAATCTCCCTTGGGGTCAAGGAGTGACTCCCCTGTTTGGCAGGCACCAACGAAGCAATTGTCCGGTCTGCATCGCTGAAGCTCCCGCCAGACGCCGAAGTCTTTGCATCACCAGAGGTGGATTTCCAGACTTCCCCGAGGCTGCCCTGAGTCCCCAGCAAAGCTGAGGCCCGTAGCTCTCGACACCGCGCACATTTGCAAGTGCATCCTCTTCCTGGGCTCCCACAAAGTTGTGCTTTGGGCTCCGAGTAGCCCCCGCCTCCAGCACCGACTGCACCGAAGATCACTGGCCTCCACTCCACGAGTGTCCCGTGAGCCAGCTCTAAGTGCGTCCACTTGAGGCTCCTTTGCGGTTGCTAGTCCGTTGGCTAGTAGGCCCTCCCGAAGGCCAATCTTCTTCTGCTTGGGCTCCCTGGTTGCTCCAGGTGTGCCCTGACTTACCCTCACTGGGTGAGTCCCTCAGACCTTGCTGGTCTGCACCACCGTCCTTCTTCTATTTCCACGAGACTTGCCGTTGCCAAGGCTTGTTGGGTCCAATCCGGTCGCTGACACCTCAGCAATTGACAGACGTTGTGGGACAGCTAGAATCCAGCTCCTGGTCATCGTCGACGCCTCCTGGACCTCGTGGCTGAAGAGTCAAGACGACCGTCAACCTACCTGAAGTACTCGACATCGGTGGGCATCTGCTCATCGCCTTCCTGGTCACTGGCTAGTGACCCAGACTCTGTCCCCTCTGCTTTCAGGTTCTTCAGATCTTCGATCCACCTTTGGATCCACCCGAACACTTTCGACTTGGCCGCCAGCAGCACTTTGCAGCAGATCGCCATTGAAAACGACGACGAAACCCGACCCCGAAAGACACCTATGCACCCGGCTTCCCTGGGTGAGGTAACTCGAGTACTCCGGTGCTCCCGTGGGTATAGACTCTAGAACGACCCAGTTCTAAAATGGTTTGCTCCAAGTCCTCCTCTAAGTGTCCCTTTTCTTTAAAATTCCAACCGCGACTTTCCCCATAGATGTCAACGGCGATTCGCGGCTGTGTTCTCACACTGCACGCGTCCCCCGTGGGTCCCCTGTGTCACTACCTTGGGTGGTTCCTTGTGGTCCAAGCACTTCTACAGGCTCTAGGCCTTGTGTCTAGCTCAGTCGTGGTTCTTATACCACTTTATTGGTATATGGTTTGGTACGCCCCTAGGGCTCAAACGTGTATTTGTGCTATTACTGTTGATAACTAACTTATAACTTATGTACTTCGAACTCTAGCCTCATAAAGAGACTAGAGGGGTGTGTTTAGCAATAAATACATATATTTTGAATATATACCTGGTGTGGTCCTCTTTCATTTGGTCACTCAAGAGATTATAGACTGGTAAAACAAGCTGCTTTACATTCCTTCAAGACTTAGCCTGAAGGCTGCTCTCCATAGCTACCACTAGGATAGCTTTCAATAAAGGTTGTCTTTAACCTATCTCCAATAAGGGGTTGTTTGGACTGGTGCAAGGTGCCCACTATAAATAGTGGACAGCATATACCAGGCCAACTTCTCACACCATCCATTTTTGAATTGTCGCTCCCCGGGACACTCACGGACTCCCACGAGCCCAACTGCCAAAATGTACAATTATTTTTGACCATTAATATCACAAAATCTACTGAACGGATTTGCACCAAATCACAAAAAGCACAAGATCTAGCTTCCTGACGAATTTGGTTCAATTTCATTCAGCGGTTTTTGCTGTAGCCTTGTCTAGGGAAAATGCATGGGTGATTGTGCATTTTGGGACCCCCCTTTTTTCTCAGCCCCTGCTAGACAAATCACCCTGAAGCTTTCCATGAAGGAGCCTAGGTGAATAAACTTTGTTTTTGGACAGTTTTGTGAAGATTTGTCAAACTGGGCCAAAGTTCTTAACAAACCAGAAATATGCCCCGTCTATGGAAAAGCAGACCTAACTATAACTACCTAGTGGCCACTAGGTAATATCTATCTATCTATCTATCTATCTATCTATCTATCTATCTATCTATCTATCTATCTATCTATCTATCTATCTATCTATCTATCTATCTGTCTATATTACCCGGTGGTGGTCGCCACTGGGTAGTTATAGTTAGGATTTCTTTTCCATAGACAAGGCATTTTTATGTTTGCTAATAACTTGGACACCATTTGACAATTCTTCATGAAAGTTTCCCCCCAAAAAGCAAATTCACTTTAGATCCTTCCTGGAAAGTTTTGGCTTGACTGTCAAGCGGGGGCTGAGAAAAAAGGGTGGTCTTAAAAGAAAATTTCCCCATGCATTTTCGATATACTTCTTTAGGCAGGGCTACAGCAAAAACTGCTGAACGGAATTACACCAAATTTGGCAGGAAGCTAGATCTTGGTCATTTATATAATTAATTAATTCCTTTCACCTTCCTGAGCACCCTGATGTGGTCTAATATCTGTAAGTGTAGCTAGATTAATCTGCACCAATATATCACGTCAAACCATTCTATATGAACTGAGCATTGCTATTCAAAGCGCTTTAAATGGAAGTAGAGAATTGCTGGTACTTACTATCTACAGTAGCTGTTTGTTTCTGGGAAGTCCCGGTACTCTCCCATTAAATGTATTGCAACATAGAAGTGCTGGTACTCACCATTACAAATTAAAGATGTACAGATTATCTGTTTTGGGCAGCAGTAGCACCCTCTACAAAGCTTCAATGGTCAAGCATATTTCTGTTAATGTGATTTGACACGTTTCTGACAGCCATGGATTGTATTTATGATATTCAAGGGCAGAGCTTTAAGTGGGCCGAGTCCCTCTGGATCTCAGACTCGGCAGTAATTAAAAACTGATTTGAAATTGGTCCCTATTGGAACATATTGTGCTGTCCTATACAGGAAACTCGCTGACCAATATCTCAACAATGGCAGTAAAAACCGTTAAGGTAGTCCATGATATTGGGGTAGCTCCTGTTACATTTTACATTTTTGCTTAAATTACTTTACTAAGTGTATTTGCTTGTTCTAGGTTGCTGCTTTTCTGTAGGTTTTTCATGCATTGTATTACTCTTGTATCATGAGGTCTGTGTATTGGGTCGTATATAGGTGTCTGTGCGAGTTCAGATTGTGGGTGGATGCTTATTAGGGACACATTTGAGAGCTCTGGAGTTCAGGCTGGAGGCCGGGTGAGCTTCTCCCAGTGCCTGTCAGTGGGTCATAAAGGTGTTCATAATACATGCTCATCCTATCCTTGGCCCCTCTGCAGAGAGCGCAGATCAATGGTGACATGTGCCAGTTGTAACTGTGATTTTATGCTAAAGTTCGCGAAAGAGGTACAAAGCTGTCGAAGAACTGACAGGGCAAAAGTAAAAGAAAGTGCTTACAGGGGAATGTGTGTAAGGGGTAGTGAAGTGAATGAGATGCAAGACATATACAGGAGAGAGTGCAAAGGGCGTGTGGAAGAGGAAAGAGATGATGTGTGAAATATGCAGATGGAGGATTTGGAAATAAAGTGGGGAGAAAAAGGATGTCAGTTTTTCACAGAGATGTTGCAGAGGAAGGTGGTGTGAAGGAGAGAACAGGTGAGATGGCGACACTGTGCAGACCATAACCCCTTCCACAGACCACAGAAATGTTTAATTCACATTTTCACATTTTTAGTATTTAAATATTTTCGTATCTAATTTTTTACAGCAGAATAATTGTTGCTCATTTACATGATACTAATAACAAGTACTGGCAATGCCAATAGGTCTGGCTTGTTTTAGCCTTATGTCCGTAACTGTAAATGAGGTGTCTGGATGCAATCATTTTCACAGAAAGGCACTCAAGTACTAGTCAGGTGTACATGTTTAAACCATTCCCTTCATTACATAGGCCAACCCTCTTTGAAAGTATTGGTGGTTACGCTTTTTTGGTTACGTCCCTTTCAGACACCCCCCACCCTTTTCATCCCACTTAAATCCTTGTTCAAGGGCAAAATGTGCAGCGTTCGTACTTCACTGTCGCAAGACGCCTTTTGTTCTCACAGCTGATTCAAGTATATTTGCATGTTGCTGACATATCCCCGTAGAGTTCTACGACAAGTATAAAAACTTAAAAGGTCTAATATTTCAGCTACCATACAGAAAGCATGATTACAATAAACTATCTCTGTAGCAAAATAGCATATTAGTGGAGATTAAATATATTAGTATACCAAAACATACAAATTCAAAAGGGCATCTGAATGTGTCTTTCCTATTCGTATGTTTCCATATGTCCACCTTAAAACCTAAGCCTACCAGATGCAATTTGACACAGCCCTGAGTTCTAGTGTCCACTATACCTTTACTTTGGTCCAGTCTCTTGCATAATTTAAGATTAAACGACTTCAGGAGAGTGATTAGTCATGCCTTGCTTAACTGTGTCTAAAATGGGAAACATGCTGACAAGGGGGCCTCATAGATAGCTCGTAGGCCACGTAAATTGCAATGCATAGATTATTCTTACTGGTTTTACTCACGCAAACTCTCAAGGGCTAAATGCACATTCTGAATTTTAACATAGAGTGATCGAAAATATGGTGAACAAAGAGCGCCCTCTAGCGGTAAACTAAAATCCACCGTATAGTTTTATTTATTTGCTACCAACTGGTAGAGAAGCTCTCATTTATTTCCAGCAGTCCGGCTAGTCTTGTGGAGTGGATTCTCTCTAATGAACCTCAGGTGTGCTAGTTAGATTACATATTCATTAACGTTGGCCTGCTTTGCCCTGGTTGGTCAACGAATACGATATCAGTTTATCTCCTTTAGGATTCTGGCCACTAATCTTGGGAAAGTCCCTCCTCTTGAAATTATTTTGACGGGGGCACGAGCCACCATGTTTCAATATTTTTTTTTTTCTGGCTGAGCATTGCAAAAAACTTTTTGTGTAGTGCAACTGTTTGTGTAGTGCAAACGTTGGTTCAAGATTAGTACAAAATTACCAAACATTTATCCAGAATTACCCAGCACGTGCGCAAAACTGAACGACCCAGGGGCAACTTGGATGATGTTCCCCACAAACTATAGGGCTGTCCAATAGGCTTGCCTATGCAATGCGCAGTGAACAAAATCAGTACAAAATAAGATGGAAATGCCCAGGCAATGCCCTAAGCAGAGATGTGTGGAATTGCTATTCACTCTGAAGTCCAGCTAAATACAGAATCTCACTGAAATCCAAAACTGATTGCCAAGAAGTCTACAAACATGAGCCTCAGCATCAACTCAAATAGATACTCAGCAGCAAGATTAGTGCTTCATTAAGGCAAGGCAGCCTCCTTAAGGCTATAGATATCACCAACAGTAGTAAAGTATGGTATGGTTGTTTATATAGTGCTTACTAACCCAGACGAGGTGCTGAAGCACTTTGTGGACAGGTTGATGGTTACAGTTTATGATTCTGTTGATCATGCATTGCTTAGCCTTCTTATCGATATACATTATAGGAGCAGACTATATGTTGTCAAGTATTTTGGTTATGGGTACTGTGCACCCTTATTGACTTCATTATGCATAAATATCCTGCAGTAGTCATGCTGTTAGGTACCTAGTGTTTTGTGGGCACAGAAGCAAAGTGAATTGTTTAGATTTGGTTAGATTTTGTAAGATTGGTTTGTATCAGGTCGGTTAGACTAGGCTAGGTCATGCTAGTTCAGTTTGGACTAGCTTGTGTTGAATCGATATTTATGTAGTACTTTCCATTCTCCTTCCAAGGCCTAACACCCTTTCCTGGGAGGTCTGATTTCATTATTTATCCAGAGCTTCGTAACCCCGGTGAGCCAGTCAAGTGCTCTGATTTGCATTTGGTTCCTGGGTGCCCTTTGAGTGCATAGTCGAGGGATTATATGTGGTTTGGCCTGAAATATTGATATTGTGAGTGAGGTTTGAAAATGTGATTAGTGCACACTGTGTTGAGTGTCGCTGCACGTAGGCATGGGTGTTAGAGAGTGTTAGAATAGACGTAGCTGTGCATGGAGGTACTTGACACCTCTTTTTGGGGTGGGCAGCATCATACATAGAAACCACTTTTGATGTACCTCAGTGGGGTGATTGTGATACATAGATATCATACAGTTCCATCAGAAGAGCTAGAATGTTGGATACACTGTTAATTGTCACTCCTTGCTGGACTCCATACTTGGCCAAAGGCAATAGAGATGCAATCCATTGAAGCCACTGATAAACCGCATATGGAGTTTACTAAGGGTGGGTGATAAATTCCGCTTCGCCGGCATGGTTCAGGGAGTTTTGCCTACTCCGGTTACGTTTATAATGCGGAGTTCCAGCAAAACTCTGCCAATGGCCGCATGGTGGAGTTTATTCTCACATGCATCTCACTTAGGGTGACCAACTGGCAAGGGTGCAAATTCAGGACGGTGAGTGTAAAAATTCAGGACAAAGGGTCAAAATTCAGGACAAAAATTCAGGACAGGAGGTCAAAATTCAGGACAAAACTTCGGGACAAAAGGTACGTTTTACAGACACATCAGAGGAGGTCGCGCAATAGTATATAAGTAATCCCATCTATATCCAAACATATTCATCCATTTGCAAACCTATCCATCATGTATCCTTCCTTCCATCCATCCCTCCATCCACACTTTCACTCATCCATCCATCCACCCTTTCACCCTATCCATCCGTACACTCATCCATCCAGTCTTCCACCCATCCATCCAGCCATTTACCCTTTCACCCATCCAGCCATCCTTTCACTTATTCATCCATCCACCCAGTCACTCATCCTTCCACCCATTCACCTTTTCAGTCATCCATCCATCCTCCCTTTCTCTCTCCATTGACCCTTTCACTTAGCCATCCTTCCTTCCATCCATCCACCCATCCTTCTACTCATCCACTCATGAATCCATCCATTGACCCTATCACTCATCCATCCTTTCACTCATCTATCCACCCATTCACTCGCCCATCATCCAACCTTTCACTCATCCATCCATCCTTTCGCTCATTATCCATCCATTCACCCTTTCATTTATCCATTCACCCTTTCACTAATCCATCCAGCCATCCACCCATCCATCCATTCACTCACTCACCTTTTCATATTAATTATGAGCTGAGTCTTTATCTGCAGAGTTGCATACAGAAGAGACCCATCAAGGATTTCACCCTTGTTGTAGTTCCTAAGGCAAGGGGTGGGGTGGGGGTAGGGTTCACTATGCCCCTGCATATAGGCAGTCTGAAAAAGTGGAAGTCATGAGTCATGCATGATGCACAGTGCCATGCCATGAGGTGACTGTGACATGGTGTTGTTTCCAGGGCTTTAAGCGGGAGTAAAAAAAGGGAGGGGGTCTCTCCAAAGGGGGTGTTTGATGCAATTAAGGGCATGGCTTAAAACACCTAGGCTAAAAATCTGTGCTTAGCATAGTGTGCCGCCGGACTGGTATTTTGCCTCTTCTGTCATTGCATCCAGATATATAACACAACAAGTAAAGTTACACCTACAACAAGCCAAAACTATTGGCTTTGTCAATGGTTGTTAGTTGCATAAAATAAAAATGCAGCAACCATGGCTTCGTTGAATATAATATTGAAAATGCACTTTTCTAAAATGATGAGACTGGATGAACTCTAGCCCCTTCTTGTTAACTTGTTTCACCAGCTTCTTTGAATGAAGTGGATTCTCACGTAGCAGCATGGCGTGTTTGCACATTCCTTCCATCTGACAGAATGCACTGCCCTAGACCGCGACAGGAGGAGGCCACCCCATGCAGTAACACTCCAAACTGGCCCATTGTCATTCTGTATGTGACAATCATCCGCAGACAAAATGACAGTGCTCGGGGTGAAGCTGCTCTTGTGCTCCCAGGAAGAGTGCGAGGCGGCCCCATTAGGGTGCTGAGGCTTTATGCAGGGAACAGTGCTGTTCCCTGCAATGCCTAAATTTACGGACAAACGGCGTCCATAAAAGGGATCCTCACGGACAACGGACGTGAGGTCCAAATTACGGACGGTCCCTGAAATTTACGGACGGTTGGTCATCCTACTTTCCATACCATTTAGTTTAGTGGCAAACAGATTCCATCTGATCCAGGAACCTTAACTGAGGTTACTTGGTTGACCCACATCCCTGTCACTCTGTTCAAGAATTATTTAAAAACTTAAATTTAATGGCAATCTTTCCCTTTCTTCTAGACCCAGCTTCAGTTTTTCAGACAGACCATTCTTCTGAAGAGCGCTTTCTTTAGGGCAGTGCAACCAGTGCCACCGCACCGAGCGCCAAACTCGGGGGACTCCATTTGACTCGAGTGCCTGGATACCCTCACGGGCGATAAGCTGTGCTATACAAATCGACATGACATAACATAATATTCGTGCATCAAAATTGGCACCGGTCGCATCGCCAAAAATCCTGTGACTGTGAGCACCGTTGTCTCTCATTTATTTCCACGAGGTTGGTCATCCTGGAAATAAAAGAGGGACAAGGGTGTTCACATGATCACACCATTGGGTGATAGCTGGCCAGCACGCTGCAGTAAATGTATAGTCACCTGCCTATTGGGAGCAGCCCGGGTGACAAAGAAAAGCTGATCCTGTCTGCGATTCACTCGATTATTGGCCCTGGCAGGCTGGAGCAGAGTACCAGCCGGCCGAGCATTAATATCAGACTGGCATATGATAGAAGTAATTAATTATTATATTTGGTTTAGTTAGGGTTAACACCTGGGAGGCAAGTATTTTAATGCTCCTACCGACACAAACCTTTCTAAAATCACCTGAAGCCATTATTGTTTCCCCTTATTTGTATACACTCTAAACAGTAAATATAAGAAGAAAGGCATGTTGAAATGTCTTCTAGAGCCTGACTGATTTAAAGTAAGAGAGAAAGGTGCGGTAACAAATATTACACACACTTATATTTAAAGTTCCATTTAAGTACCATGTCGGGCCTTCGCAGAATCTTAAACGTGAACAAACGGCTGGCATTTTTCTCAGGGAAAGGTGGCAAACTCAGTTCCAGTACTTGTTTTATGCACTTCTACCCAGGGCTTTAAGTGGTCTGGGTCTCACTGGTGCTGATCACCGGCAGTTTTTAAAGGAGGCCTCGGAACGGGTCTCTATCGGGCTCTGTTTTGTGCCCTGGCACAGGCGGTCCGTTTTTTCCGGACTGGAGTGACAGCAGGCGCTGCTCACACTGCTCACTTCTCACAAATCGAGAAGTTACGGCATGACCTCATGCCAGGTGAGCGTTGCAGGGGAAGGAAATCCTTTAAAGAGAGTCATTTTCTCTCTGGATTTCCCTTCTCTTTTGAAACTCAGGAGCAGCAACATTGTCGTGGTGTCACCGGGGCTTTAACTGGAAGCTTTTTCAATACTATACAAAAGCCATAGTTGCTGCTTATTTAGCTTATGCAACTAACAAACATTGACAAAGCGAATAGTCCTGACTTGTTGTAGGTATGATGTTACTTGTTGTATCATATATCTGGATGCAATGAGAGAAACAGCGAAATACAAGTCGGCCGGCACACTATGCTAAGCACAGATTTTTAACTTACGTGTTTTTAAGCCACACCCTTAATTACATTGGCCACGTCCCTTTGAGAGACCCCCCAGTTTTTCATCCCACTTGAAGCCCTGCTTCTACCCCTGCTTTATCACTTGGCTAAGTAAACTAAATTCATGTTTTCATGTTTTTCTCCTCAATCTTTCGTTATTCTAAGATTGCTAAAAAAAAATCAATTGGATAGCAGTACACTTGTATTAGTATGACACCCCCTATCATTGTACATTGTTTCAAATCCTGAGTTTATGGGCCGGGTTTACTAACACTTTGCGCTTGGTTTGTGTCACAAAAGTGGAACAAACCTGGTGCAAAGAGTTGGTTTAGAGTTTACTTTACAGTGCAAATCCTGAATTGTGTTTGAAAAGGCCCTAAAGTAACTTAAAGTACAGCAGACTTCTCTATGTATGCGGTGGGGTAGTAGCAACACAACCGCCATAGTAGTGCTTCCGAAGACCTGCTAAAGCAGGGAAATATACTAAAAGTGATCCCAAGCCCTGGAGCCTAAGCGCGGCTCGACCTTCTGTTGGCCATTCGTTGTACAGTGTATATACATGAGTAGCTATATGAGCTATAAATTAAATACATGTGAGAGAGGGGCTAAGGGGAGATGAGGGGCACCATGGTGGGTGGTAGTCAGGGAATACATAAAGAAGGTCATGGAAGGGGCACCAACAAAGATTGTCGCCCTGGGCACCACTAACGCACATAGTTTAGAGTTCGACAGTTCTTCCAGAACCTTTGCAGCAACCACCTATAACGTTTTTGTCCTGTTTTGTGGTACACAGTTACACGAAATCTACGCCTCATTGTTTAAAATAAGTTTGCCATTTGCAAACAAATACAGAGCAGAGACGTTTTAAGGCAAGGGCAAAGTGTGCAACTTCCAAGGACCCCAAGCTATAAAGCCCCCTCCATCCCCTAGGAAGATGATCTATTTCTATATTATTTATGTCTATTTATCTCAACGTACCCCCTCTCCTGTGTAGTTTTAAGGCTTGTTGGGCCCCAAGGGAAGACATATATCAGCTGTTTCTGCATGATTCAGTTTCTAAAACTTTAACATAGTTTATTATTTTTGTGCATTATGTAAGCTTCAGTTTTCAGAAAATGGTTAATAAAATTCACAAATGTTCCGAACAGGGGCCCCTAAACAGGTCATGCACAGGGCCCCAGAAATCATTAAGATGACAATGATACAGGGCAGTAGCTATCAACGGTGGAGCAGGAGCATCGACACCGGGTCCATTGCACACCAATTACTGTTGCCTTTTACTGTGCAAACAGACAGCGGGGTGACATTATCATTGCTTGCACTGGAGCCCAGTGCTCTCGTGTTACACCACCGCACAGAGACCATATTTTATCTGTTTAATGCGTCGTGCGATGAGGATCTCCTGAAGAATAGCCAGAACTGCAGGAAACCTCCAAAAATGCATTAGGCTCGGATTCTGACAGCAGTTCCCCAGCCTCCAATACAACCAATGGCGCCTTGAGGCCTGGTCCCTTTAGAACGCTTTTTACTGAGTCTACAGGTCAGGGGTCGAGTCAGGGTCCCGAAAAACTTAAAAGAGAAAGGCTCAAAACGTGCTCTGCACATCCAGAAGTACCATGGCTGGGTACCCTAAAGCTGTTCTCATTGGCCCTGAATCAGGGCCAATGAGAGCACTCCTGCAGTGTACCAGCGAGCTCTAGGATTGGCTGATGGCCTTCAAGCCAATCCTAAATCTCTTTGTTTGGTCTCCACAGCAAACGGTTGGCATTAGAAAGGCACATGATTGGCTGTCACCCAACAGCTGTTAAAATTACGGACAAATGGCGTCCGTTAAAGAAACCTTCACGGACAACGGACAGACGGCCGAAATTACGGACTGTCCGTGAAATTTACGGACGGTTGGTCACCCTAATCTCACTAACAATAAGTTGGACAATGCGAGCAAGAATTGGCATTCCCTAGCGTGATTTGTGGGCGCTAGGACAGCACCAGGCGAGATTTTCTCAAAGCAGACAGTCGCGGGCAATCTTGACCATTCACGGTGAGAAAGCTGCCGGACAATGCGAGCAAGAATTGGCATCTCCTAGCGAGATTTGTGGGCGCTAGGACAGCACCAGGTGAGATTTTCTCAAAGCAGACAGTCGCGGGCAATCTCGACCATTCACGGTGAGAAAGCTGCCGCTCAATTAGAAAATCTACTTGGACGGCTGCAAAGAAGCAGCGCCCTCTGGCGGGCGACTTTGTGCTATTCACACTGATTTTGCAGTGCGGAACAAGCTCCCGGTGCTAAACATCAGCGCGACATGCCGATTCCGCCCGCTAGAGGAACTCGCTGAGTTCTTATTTAACTCTGTGGAATCCTGTGGTTGGAAACTCAGCGAGTTCCGCCCACCCCTAGAGTTTACCCAGTAGTGGCAGAAGGGAAATCCTTTGGCAGCACTGTTAAATCACTAAAACGATGTATATTGGATCTACCTAGGGACTACTGAGGAGACAAAGAGGAGCAACCTAGCAATTTGTATTATGTGGAGTCTACAAGGAGTGGCAGAGGAGTTACTCAGAGTGACAGAGGACCAACCCATTGGAGGCACTGTTAAACCAATAAGGAGTATTGTACAGAGCCTACCCAGGAGTGTGAGAAGAATAGCAGAACAGCAACCCACTAGAGACACTATTGAACCACCATTCTGGGGTAGAATGGAGTCTACCCCAGAGCAATAGAGTAGCATTATGCTTTAACACCAGTGCTTAATTTGTGCTTAGCACCGGCCCTTTTTTAACAGGGCCGGTGCTATTGAATTTTTCTTCCCTGTGCGATGAGCCCAGTAATTATTCAAAATAAAAGTACCTACCTGTCCTGTGTCGTCCTCCTTCCGTTTGTTCGGATTCATGTCTTGTCTGGTATGTTTTCAAAGGATGGCCCACCCAGATCCAGGCATGATGACTGCATCACGTTAGTGATGTCAGTAGAGCACGCCTGCCTTTCAAGGAGAATTTTCTTTCGCATTGGTTAATTATTACAGTTGAGGGCGGGCTGATGGGTGAGCTGCGGACGAGGCAGGCTGGGTCCTGGAAAGTTCCGGTCTCTGTATTAACGCGTAAGACTTATCAGCCAGATTCAGCACGTATTAGTCATTTTTTTTAACTAAAGAAAAGTATAATTATTTGTAGGAGTTTCTCGGCTCCATGTTAAGCCTTTATGGTTGCAGTGGCAACTCGAAAATACTCTCAAGATTTGAGGAGAATGGGTTCTCGTCTCCAGGCAGTCTCCAGGTACTTGTGAAGGGTTGTGCAGATTACAAGTGCCCTTCCTGCCTCTTCAGCTATAGGAGACAAATTTACACCCCTTTACCTCTCCGTGTGTGTGGTGGCAATAAACTTAATGCGACGTGGTCGAAGTAATTAAAAAGTGCTATAGTTGCTTCCTGTTAACAACTCGCAGGCACTGAAATGAAATGAAAACCCAGCAGAAGGCCATAAAGTATTCCTTTTGGCTTGTTGTTTGCATTGCATGCTGATGCCCTTGCCTGGGCCGGGGGCCACCAAAACACATAATTTGCCAGCGATCTAATGGAGCCAGTGCCACGGAGACTGCAGGTCCCAGGTAAGACAGTAGCAGATAGTGCTCCAACAAGTCGCTATTGAAGTAATCTGGAACAGATTTACTATCGTGTGTCCTCTGCGCCAATTTCTTTGCAGCAAATAAATGTATACGTGAATTGTCAACTCTGCTTTTTCAAGCTCAGCGCCTCGTGACTCCACCGCCCCCTTTCCTCTGCCACACCTGACCTCCCGATTTATGGGCTCCCCGAGTAAATTGCCAGTGCCAGCGCTGTTCCGCATATGCAAACCGGCATGTTTTTCTTTTTGCAGAATCTGCCAGTGAAAAAGGGCAGGTTACAGCACTGAAAAATGAGACAAGTTTTGGGCAGAGCCCAGTGACACACACGTATGGACAGAAGCTCCTGCAGGTTATCTATGTTCGTGTTTCTAGCGCAAATTGGCCCACTGTAGGACCCCTGGCTCTAGTCTAGCATCTCCATTCTTGTGGTAATCTTAGATGTAAATCACGCAGTTGAATCCGACAGGCCTTGTGCGTGAACACTGACAGATATTTTATATTCGCGCATTCATCTCAAAGGCCCGGACTGTGTCAGGTGTCACGTGGCAGTTTCCATCTGCACTGCTTCCCTGCCAACACAAGGCAACATTAAATGAATGCTACACTCTTCAGGCAAGCTGCTTGGAGAGCCTCCAGGCTCCAGGGCTCATGGCGACTGATGGAGTCAAAATGAGAATGACTTTTTTCAAAACAAGTGGTAGTTTCACATTGAAAAATTGTTCTTTTGAGCTTGAAACTAATTTAAACAGCAGAATGTAAACAATGCACGCTATATTATTTGTGTTTTGGCCCAATAAATAAATACCAATATCACTCTCGCATGCACATTTTTCACACATGCACGCACTTTGAGCCCCTTTCACGTAATTCACACTAGCGCACCCATAGCTATCTTCTGGCTGCCTGGCCACTTCATCGTTCGGCGAAGGAATGAATTAGCGCTGTTTCTGTTTGAAGTCATTTGTAGCTGCTTAACTTGGGAATTTCTCAGGAGGCTGGAAGGGAGAGGGTTGGTTTGCTGTTCCTTGAACATTCATCGCCACTTTTTCTCACAGTTTACCTGATTTGAAGCTTGGGATGTTTGGAGGAGACTGGAATGTTTTGTTTATACCCATATGGAGTAATGCTAAACCGGACATTGCGTGGCGATCAACAACTTAGAGGACCTTATTAAGCAGGAAATTAACTATGAGCAGCAATTGCAAATAGAGCTCAACTGCAACTTTTGTCTATGAAGTATTGGTACGGCTCACCTAAAAATCATAGGTTGTATGAATATTATATATAATATCACAAAAAATCACTTCTTGTGCTCTGTGGTGGGGCCAAGGCTGCTGCTGTATTTAGGGAGCAGGGGTTGCGAGACATTACGTTATGATCGGATATTGCAACTGCGAGCCTGTGTTCCTTCGAGTGCATTGCATTGATTGATGCTTCTTTATGGAGGGTCCGGTTGCCGCAAGGGAGAAGGGGTGGGGCGGTCAGGTGTGAGTAAGTGACATTCCAGAATAAGCATCATCAGTAAGGAACAGCAGGGCTTTAATATCAGAGTTTACCAGGATCCGCTCGCTGCCAGCACTGGACTCCAGACAGGAGCTCTGTCCTTCGCACGGCTCTCTACCCACTGCCCGGCACCTGCAGGGGTTCTGCAAGTCAGATCCTGACAGCCTGTGTATACAGGTGCTAATGGGGCCTTGATGGGCTTTCTGTGGGCCAGGGACATGAAGGTGAGATGTCCTGGGTGTGTGGTGCTCAGTCTTCCACCTCTCTGGGTGGATGTGTGGTGTTTTCAGATTTACACCCCTGTGGGTGACAGGCACCTCCTCAGGATCTTGCTGTGCCACAGCTTGGCCCATCTCTGCTTCGATGACACGCAGCTTGTGACTGACCCTCAGCCACAGGTGCACAGTACAGGGTATAGACTGTCCTGCCGTGCATCCTTATGGCAATGCACATGGCTCATTTCCTGACCTTTCAACCTGGGGTTTTCGGTTCTAACCCTTGTTATGCCACGTTCACCAATACTAGTTCTGGATGTGGGTAGAGCCAATATAGGAAGTGGGTGGAGCCAGTAGCATGAGTGGGTGGAGCCAGGGGCGTGGGTGTGGCCTCCTTAAAAAATGTGAGCACCTGCACTTAATATTTTACAAATTAAGCACTGATTAACACATTAGTGATGCTGCTAAACCACCAAAGGAATAATATATGGTGGAAAGGGGTTCAAAGAGAGGGAGGAGAGAGGAAGAGACAGATGTTATAGCCCTAGAACCTAACTGACACAAATGGGGAAGAAGCCACAGGAAGATTCTCATAACCTTCCACTCTTGACCTGGACTCCCTGGTGGATGCCCTTGGAGAAAAGAATTATATAGCCAGAGGAATAGGAGGACTAGAAGCAGTGAGAAAGGTTCAGAACAAGACGAAAAGTCCCAGACCACACTAGAGGAAAGCCTGGTGTTCTTCAGAGAAATAACAAGGAAAAGATTAGGAGAGCCAGCAAACAAAACAAGAAAGAGATGGAATAGAAAGGAAAAAAGAGCAAAAAGAGAAGGAGTGTAAAGGAGAGGAAAAGGAAGAACAAAGAAAGAACAAAATAATAGTACAGAGAGAAAAAGGAAGCAAGAAAGGAAAAAACAAATATAGCACATGCATGAATTCTGTTAAACGTCATTGTACCTAACTCTAGAGAGTTACTTCTTTCCCTCGACAAGATGAAGATTGTACCATGTAGGTCTTATTAAAAAGGTGGCTCTTAGGTTTCTTTCAGGAAGAAGTGTGGCTTCTCATATGAGTAGCAGGTTCCTGAGGGAGAGGGAGCCATGCAAACATGATGGTGGCTTATCTGAGCCCTCCTCGCTCCGGCATGAAAACATGCACAAGAATCCATGACTGGGGCCTAAGTAACTGGGTTGGGAGAGGGGAGTTACGAAATTCCCAACACAATTAACATAAAATATTGACAGTAAACATATGCCAGATACAAACTCAAAATCCTATGAACAACATTTCACAGTCCCATGAGTCACAACCAATGAGGCACACCAGAAAATAAAATCCAAACCCACTCCTCCATAAAACCCAGATTAAACTCATAAACTGGAATGTAAAGGACTTGAATAATTACAGAAAGATGCAGCAGGTTTTCACTTATCTTGATCATCACATTGACATTTCTCTGCTGCCAGAAACCAACCTAAATCCAAATACACAAACAATATTTGCCCTTAAATGGGGTCATCAAAGTTTTTTCTCTTACAACAGCACTGGTTCCAGGGACTTGCGTCCCTCATTCGCAAGATCTCAATTTTCAGATGTTAAAATGTATCATATAAGAGCAGGCCTTCTACCTCTTAGGGCCAGATTTACCAGTTTCTCAAGCAGCACAGAGCAGCAGCCGCAAATGCTGTGCTGCGTGAGAAGGAGAGAGCAGGAGAGCGCCATATTTAAAGAAATATGACACCCTCCTCCCCTCTCCCTAGAGCTGGTGCAGAAATGTGTGGCTGTGCTCCACGGACACACCTTTGCACCATAGTGCAAGGGTGTCTCCGTGAGTCTAGCATAGGGTTTATACTGGAAGGGTAGCCTTCCAGTACAAAATACTATGCTGAGACTGACTTTAAACCTTTTCCCACATCGTAGTGTGCTGCACAGTGCAGCACACATGCAAAGTCAGAAAAGAAAGGAGAAAAAATAGCATTACTCCTTCATAGCGTCTATCTGAAATGGGCACTATTTTCTGATGCTAAACCTTGTCTACCTTTTAAGTAGATAGGGCTTAGCATCAGAAACCTTGGTGGTTGCATGGGAACGCCCATGCACCATCTATGGTACACCCTGTTGGCTCAAAGCAATGCACAGCAGTGCTATGCACAGCTTTGCCTTACTTTCAAGTTATTTTTCAGCGTAAAACTGGTGACAAAAGAGTTCATGCTTTTTTGCGACACTTTTGTGACACAAACACGGCGTTAAATCTTAGTAAATAGACCCCCAAGTGTCAGGCAAAATAAATGGCCTACAGATATCCCTAATCAATGTGTATGGTCCAAACAGTGATTCCCACGAGTTCTTCGCAGACATCAAAGAAAAAAGTACACGATCGAGTGCAGCGACTTTAATATAATCTGTAGACACCCACGTCTACCGAACCTTATGATTTACACTTTAACTCTGGTGGTGGTATCTTCAACATGAGTTATTGTTAATAAGGCATAAAACTGTGTACATTATAAATGTGTAGTCAGAATATTTATGACTTTCTTGTTACAAAATGTAGTTAGGAGCCCCAAAGACTCTATTGGTTTTTCTTAAAATTATGAATTGTTATAGGATTTATTTTTTAGTTGTACATAATGTTTCTAAGTGGATGTACATATATTGAGTGTTTGTTTCTGTGTATTTTGTAGACCTGAATAAGTTCTTAAAGAACGAAATTCATCAGCTGTCTGTCTAGGCTACAACCAAATTGATTATATATATGGACTACGATCAAATTGTTTTTATACAAAGATTGAATTTAATAAAGGATTTCAATGCAAATAATGCTATGGATCATCGCTGAGTATATTAATCAGGAATGAAATTGGAAGTGTGCGCAGCTTGATGCTGTTACATATATGGATCTCTTACAAGATTAACATTGTCACATTACTATTATGGACTGTTATTGAGTGCTGAGTAAAAATATATAAATCACACCGAACCTTAGACCACTGACAAAGAATGCCAGGAATTTCAAGCAAATAATTTAAACAGAATGATGCAGTAGTGTCGTGTGAGTATGTACCGACGGATTCTTTGTGGCTCCTGATGGACTCTGTAGAACTGTGTTGTAAGCATTAGAGCGTAGTGAATTGAAAGCAGGTTTAGAATGTTGAGTTCGCAGTTGTACGCAGGAGAATAAAAACGTGTTATACTAAGCTCCGTGTGTGGCATAGTCATTGGCGAGTACTCGGGCTGTGGAGAACGCTAAACTGGCGATGAGATATGGGATAAGTAACCTGAAGATCGACAGTGCTCTACCAAAGAGTTTGCCATGGTCCAGCAAGCTTCTCGTGCGTGCCATGTGTGCCTCCGTCGAAGTGCGGAATTGACGGTTGGCGTAAGTGGAGTCAAAGCGCAGTCCCAGTTCCGTGAAAAGCATTTGACGTTAATGAAAGCATCACTGAAAAGTCTACACATCAGTGGCCGAGAACCTGCTGGCAAGGCCACACAAAGAGGTACTGCGCTAGTATGCAATTCAAAGCCATACATTCATTCTGAGTGACAACGCTATAGGCAGATGAAAGGTTTTGAAAGAGCAGCAAAGCGCAAGATAACATTGCGAAAGAGTCGCTGTGAGGCAGAGATCAACCAGGTGTCAGACAGCACAAAGAGACACCTAAAGGCAAAGTGATACAAGAAACGGTAATCTGCTTACCAGTCCTGAGTAAAGAGATCCATCATTCCACAGCACTGGAGGGAGAGACCCCAGAGAAAGAGAGGTTGTGCTTGCGAAGCTGTCCATACCCAAAGCAGCCCACCACCAAAGCTGCCAGGTGATGGCTCAGAACAACTCCCAAAGTCTCCTAAAAGCAAAGGGCTCCCATGGACACCAAGAGGGAGGTCAAGGTTCCACGGGCTGTCCAAACTGACCCAGAAGTCAGCAAAGCACAGGGCCTTAGAGATGGTATGGATGAAGCAGGTCCTAGCGGACATCAGATGGTATCAGAAGGACCTCCACAGTGTCAGCAAATCTCGTAAATGGTTATAATGCCGCTGCCTTCTTGAAACCACCAGTATCATTCAATACCGCCAAAAAGTTGAATATTGGCAACAGATGGGCGGCCTGAATAGAGACCCTCGACAAATTTCCAGAGAGACCGGATACTCTCATCCAGCCGCGGTTCATGCAGGTAACAGCGGTGGGGCGGTGGGGCAGAGTAAGGGGGGATTTCGAGGGACGATGCAGAGGGAAAATTAATTATTTATTTAATTTTCCCTCTGCATTGTCCCTCGAAATCCCCCCTTACATGGCCCCACTGCCCCACCGCTGTTACCTGCACGGACCGCGACTGCTCTCATCAAACACTGTAAGTTGAATACATTTAATGATGAGGAAGCTATATGCCTCAGAGTGATTGACGGATGCTCGTTAGATTTGTTCAGATGACAACTGCTGAGAGAAACTCTTAGTCTGGAGTGAGTTCTCATGGCTGCCAGAGCTGAAGAGCTTGCTCATTGACAAGCTGCTGAAATGGAGGCCAGAGGTGCCTAGAGTGAGTCAGTCATGAATGTGAGAAATAAACCAAAGCACAAAGCAGAGGGACACAGAGTGAATTATTCACAGAAAAAGGTGTTTCAGGTGTGGATTATTATTTCCACACAAAGGTAAATGTCTCTGCCATTGGTCAGACCTGCACAGGCTGTGGAAAGGAGAACCATTTTCTGATGGTGTGCAATGGGAAGTAAAATGCATGTGTGTCATGGCACAAAGATAAAATAGCCACCCGAACGTTCCAGAAGTGACTTTCGACGCACACGTATAAGGCCAAGTGACCGCATCAGCTGAGGCAAATCAACATCAAACGAAGTTGATCGACATCTAAATCTTCATCAAACAGTTCTTCCTTATCAATATTAAGTAAACGTAAAGAAGATGGGTGTGCCATGTCGATGTTTACCTCGGAAAAGCATGTGCATTTTGGACTGGTCGCCTGTGAGGAAAAACACCGGTCCAAGAGAAAATGACATGACAAAGCACCAAAGTTGTTCGAATATGGTCCGAACATCACACTAAAAGTCAATGGTTTTTCAATACCTTTCATTAACGTCAATAAAGATTATGTCTGAGGAGAAATATAATGAACTGTCTCCAGTGCCCTGACTTATGCCATCGAAAACTAAAGTGTATATGTAGGCTGCATCAACCCACTAAAAAGTGAAGGTTCATTTGTAGCAACAATGAAGTATAAGAACACGAAAGTACAGGCCCCCTTTCATGTACTTCAAGGTACGGCGTCAAGTGCCTGTTTACTCAGTTTCAGCACAGTCGCTGAAATGAGACTGATATCTGTGAACTGTAACATGAATGCTCATCATGAAATAGTAAGTCAATTTCCTTAGTTATTTCATAGGTTGGGAAAACTCAAGACTATGAAAGACCAATTACACATTAATGAGGATGTCCGTCCTATTGCTCAAAGACACAGACAAATTGCCTTTGACTTACAGAAAGCTGTTGAAAAGGAACTTGAATCTTTCTCAAGCACAATATCATTGAGCGTTCTACTGGTCCAACTTCATAGGCTTCCCCCATAGTGGTAGTACCCAAAAAAGGATAGTGCAGGAGCTGTACGCATCTGTGTGGATATGCGTCAAGTGAACAAGGCAATTGAAAAAGAACGACATCCTGCTCCGCACATTCCCAACATGACAACACAATTGAATGGTGCAAAGGTATTCTCTCACCTGGACCTGAATAAAAAATCTCATCAGTTGGAACTCAAGGAAGATTACAGGTATATTACAACCTTTTCTACACATGTTGGTCCGTTTCATTACAAGAGACTAAGTTTTGGTGTGGCATCAGCTGCAGAGCTATTCCAAGATGTAATTTGACATATTATTCAGCCTGTCATGAATGCTTTCAATTACAGTGATGACATATTGGTTTTGAAGCTACAAAGAAGCTCTCATGCAAGTGTGTCAGTTGCTCACTGATGCCGGATTAACTTTGAATGCTGAGAAATGTGAGTTCCATGAGACAAATTTAAAATTCTTTGGCCATATCTTTTCTGATGGGGGCATGACACCTAATCCCGCTAAAGTGCAAAAGCTGTCAACTGCAAGTCCCCCACAAGATGTTTCCATGTTACGTTACATTTTTGGCCTGGCCAGCTATTGCTGTAGATACATACAAGACTTTGCTACTGTCAGTGTGCCATAAAGAGGCTTGACTAAAAACTCGACCACAGGTTAAAGCCCTGCAACCTTGATATTCAGGAGAGCCATGACAACCAAGTTACGTCAATGGACCAACAGAAGAGCAAACACTGAGGAAGAAACCCACATGAAAGACTTGGATCGTAAGAGGAAAATGAAAACCTATGTAGACAAGCGTTGACATGCAAAAGATGTCACCGTCCCTAGAGGAGATCAAATTCTTGTTTGTCAGCAGAGAAAACAAACGTCTGATGCTCCTTTCGATGCTGAACCTTTTCATGTTGTGACTAGCAAATGACACATAGTGACTGCCCAGTGTCCTGGGAAATCCATTACATGAAATTCCTTGCATTTCTGATGTGTGGCTCATCGCTCATTAGGCACTGATGTCATTGTAGAGACTGGGTCTGAAAGGACAAGTGAAGAAACCCTGACTACTGCTGTTTCTCCATCATCAACGCGAGTCAAGGACATTTCTACTGCCTGTCCCCAGTTTCGGAAGACACGGTCAGGATGTGTGATCCAAGCACCACGAAGACTCATTGAAGAGCTCCAATTGTATATATTTGTAAAAATGTGAATTTCTTATCAAATAAACGGGGAGATGTCGTGTTGAGTGAGTATGTAATGCGGGAACCTTTGTGGCTCCTGATGGACTCTGTAGAACTGTGACGTAAGCATTAGAGCGTAGTGAATTGAATGCAGGTTTAGAATGTTGGGCTCACGGTTACACGCAGAAGAATAAAGACGTTTATACTAAGCTCTGTGTGTGGCATAGTCATTGAAGGGTACCCAGGCTGGGAAGAACGCTACACCTGGCACCCTAGGTACCAGACACTATCTGACCATTCTCTGATTTTACTAATACTAAAAAGCCCCCCTTCCCTACTACGCTGGTGAACCTGGTGCTTTTGCGCTGATGCAGTATAAGATCCCCACTATCAAAATGGATATTTGTAAAGTTATAATAGAATACTGCTAAACAAATTTTAGATTCAGTGAGCAGCTCTGCTACACTCTAGGAGGCACTCCTACATCTATCTAAGGAAGGAGGGGTATTGCATAATTTAAGAGATTGAATCACCAAACTCAAAGCTATATTAGCCTAGCTTGAAGAACATACACTAGCAACTCCTCAAACCAGGTACATGTAGCAATATGCTCTGGGAACTTAGACAATCTGGGGATCAAGAAATTAATCTATTAAGTAGATCAACTAAAGCAGGAAAATTTGGTGAAACTGACATTAGCCACACCACCACGAGGTCAATATGAACAAAAACACATATTATATATAATGACATCAAAGGAGCAGACCACCTTTGCTTCCTCAGAAATGTTACAAACATTCAAGGCATTTTACTTCAATCTATACAAGACGAACTTTCCCTTTTGCACCCAACACATGCCAGGTACCTTGATGGGGTGACACTGGCATGGGTTGAGGGTTATATTAGAGAACTACTTAATGCTTCCATTACTGAGGAGGACATTCAACAGGCAATTCAGTCCTTACCAAGCAGCAGGTCTCCTGGACCACATGGTATCATGCTACAGCTGATCTTCCTTGATCAGGTGGGCTTTCTGCCAGCGAGAGTGATACTGCTTAGTATTCACATTGAAGTGGCATTAATCCACCACATAGAAACTACCCTTCTGGTGACAGCACTCCTTCTTGACAGCCAAAAGCCATATGACTCACTTGAGTGGTCATTTTATTTTGAGGTCGTGAAGCATACAGGACTGGAGAAAACTGTCTTACGATTGATTAGACTGCTCTACTCCCAGCCAATGGCCTGCATTGGAATCAATAGCCTCATTTTGGTACCCTCATCTCTGTGGGCCATGACACGTGACAGGGTAGTCCATTGTCCCCTTTATTTTCATCATAGTCATGAAGCTGCTGGCTTGTGCTCCTAAAGCAATCCATGCTCACCTGTGCCTATATATCTGTGGCTGCCCACTCATAATATCATTTTATGCGGATGATGTAACAATACATATCGAACATCAGAAGAAAATGTTACTTACATTGTACTGAAGGGTATTCACTTTGGAAGTTACTCTGGACTGCAGAAGAACTGGAAATTATTACCTGTAACGGAGGTGACTCAAAAGGGAATGTGCAATTACCCAACTGTTGTATTCTATTTTATCGATGCACCTTCCCCTTCCTACCTGCCCTACCCTTATCCCTCCTGCTTTTTCCACCTCTATTATTTTGTGTTTATGGTTCGGTCTTGGAACGCTGGGAGGTGAACATTCTGGTGGCTGGCGATTGGAATGCCAGTTGGTGTGAGGCTCTCTACATGCTAAGATGCATGCTATTTTATTGGAAACAAACTGTTCATTGGTGATTTCACTGAGTTTGTCTTTAATCACAACAAACTTATTTTGGCGATGAGTGATGGGATAGCACCACCAGACTATGGATTCCAAGGTGGCTGTAGGGTGGAGTGCTATCTGGTGACGGTTATGTGAGGGCATCCAGCAGAGAAATTTGCCACACATCATGCTTCTACACCACTGCCTGGTGGCGACTGCCAATGGAGCGTGTTTAGTTTATTGGAACTGCCGAGACGCTTGTTTCACTTACGGCCACGCGCTCATTGTACAAGGTGAGATCCTTCATGCTGCCTTGTTGGTGTGTTATCATTCCACTCATGTCTTGCTGAAGATTTTGGGGCAGGCCCTGCTTTGTCGATGCTCCGAATCATCTGAAGAGATTTAATTCAGGATAAAGCAGCGTTTCAAACCCCATTTTCATTCAGAGGCCATTTTAATTGAAGGTGGCTGTTATGTGGCATTTTTTATCATGCATTCCACGTGCATTTCAGGCCTGAGTAGCGCTGTCTCACCTCATCTCTCACATACATGTAAAGCATAACTGTGTTGCAAATCACTCTGCCCCTATTTAACTTCATTTTGCTTTTCCATAATTGTGCCTATTACATAGTTAATTTCACATTGTTCCCTCATTTACATTGTTCTTCAATGTAACTATAACGTTCACATATTCAACTTGCAATTTGACCCACCACAGACCTTTTTGCAAAATAAAGGAGATCTGCCCCTACCATGGAAAAAGTGAAAGGAAGAATTTTTAAACTACATAGTAGCAATTGATTCAGGAAGAATGTCAGTTGAACACCGCCAAGGTATACTTGTACATTCTCTGGGGAAATTAGTGTGATGAATATATGTAGGCACATTTACACTTAGAAGAGTATTTGAAACCTACCACAAGTATCACCCTGGAAAGATACAATTTTTATACCCAGGGACAAAAAGAAAATGAATCAATTTATTGCGAGCACCTGTGAATTTGAGGTGGCAACAAATGAGATGATATTCGACCAGCAAATGGTGGATACATGTAATAAAAGAATTCAAGAGAAATTATTGGTAATGGGTAATTCCAACCCAGATGAGGTGGTATAATCTGCCAAGGTCATTGAACAGTCCATATGAGATGGGTGAAGGAAGTATCTAATGACAAAAATGATAAGAAAAACAATTAAGTATGTGCTCTTAGAAAGATACAACAGAATGACAACGTAAAAAGTAAAATAGTGATTTCGAACCAATGTTGTTACCATTGTGGCACTACCTCACGCATAGCTTCATACAAAGGGTGATCTGCCATCAAACAAAGTTGTAACTCTTGTGGCAAAGTTGAACATTTCTCAAAGGTGTGTAGAGAGGGAAAATGTGTCATTGGTTCCAGAGTAGCTCAAGTTTCTGATTCCACATATGTACATGACGACCTGTGAGTCCCTGGTGAGTCTCAAACAAGTAAGAAGGTTCTGATTGTGCAGAACAAAACATTGGAGCTCAATAGTAATAGAGATGAACCATCAATGTGGGTTTTGAGACTCTTGGATGTAGTCTTGGAAGTAATGGCTGACTCGGGCTTACCATTCACTATAATAACCAAGAAAAGATTTAAAAATGTATTTGCAAACAAAAACCTAAAAGTTGAAGAATAGGGTATTAGAGCAGTTGCATTTGAAGGGATTATGATTGACTGCATAGGATGTTTCTCAACTCAAGTGAATTTTAAAGGGAGGCAAGCAGTAAGCAAAATATACATCACTAAACGTAGGGTGTGTGTCTTAGGCTGGCATGACCAAAGATTCTTAAAACAATGAATTAGATCCCTCATCTCTGGATTCTGTATTGTCCATTAATGAGCTTAGCATGAAAGAACAGATGTTCAAATAGTATCCTAAGGTGCACAACAAAGGTTTAGGAAAATTGAAACATTTCGTGCATAAAATCCAGCTTAAGGAGAACAGTGTCCCAGTGAACCAAAATTGAGACGGGTGCCCATATATGTTCAGAAAGAATTGCAGGATCTCCTAGGTGCATTATAGAGAGATTACATCATCCAGGAGGCTGAAGCATTTGACTGGATATCACCAATTGTTCTGGCCACGAAAAACAAAGGAACCCTGTGTTTATGTGCTGATAATGTTAATATAGTAATTGACACACACCCATTACCAAAAATAAATTAATAAACTTCAGTGTTGGTTGGAGCAACTGTATTTTCAACACTTGATCTGTTGACACTTGCACAGTTCACCAAAGTGAACTGTGCAAGGAATCCAAAGTGTTGGCGATATTTATAACCCCTTTTGAGCTATATAAATGTAAGCGTATGCTATTTGGGCTGGCATCCACCTCATCAGACTTCCAACATACGTATCATGCACCACATTCAAGTATATGGATGAAATGGTCAAATGTTTCCAAAATGATATCTTGGTGTTTACCAAAAGCTTAAAGGAGCATGAATTTGATCCTAAAAAAAATATGTGACCATTTACAGAGGAATGCTTTGGTTCTGGCTCCTGAAAAGTGTAACTTATTTTGTTCCCAAGTTGACTATCTAAGTCACACTATATCAGAAAAATGTGTTATTCCCAAACGCTCTTTGGTGCATGCCATTCTTAAAGCACCATCACCAGACAAAAAGGAGAAATTATTGTCCTTCCTCGGTCTCTGTGAATTTTATTCTAAATTTGTGCAAAACTTTTCTACATTGATGGAATCTTTGAGAGGGGGTGGAGTTCCAAATGGGATAAAGAACAAAGGTTTGCCTTTTAGGAAGTAAACAAAAAACGTATTATTTCTGCTCTTACTCATAGGCCTTTCTCCATGAGTAAAGAATGTCATCATTGTGGATGCTAGTGCAAATGGTTTGGATGGTGCACAGACAAAATATCGAGTTTTTTATTTCGAAGTACAAGAATATCGAGTTGTAAATATCGAGGTACAAGAATATCGACAGCAAGAATATCGTGGACCAGAATATCGACAGTAAGGTAAGAAATATCGTTTATTTTAGTATCGAAGACAGTAAGTAATATCGTTTGTAAAAATATCGTTGTTAATAATATCGATGTTTATATTAGTGTTATGTATTTTAGTATGTATTTTGAATGTATGTGTTCTATATTTTTGTTTAAGTATTGTATGTATTTTTAAATATATGTATTACATTTTTAGAAGTTATACATTTTTTTAAAGTAAATTTTGCGTTTTAGTTCCGTAGCGGGTTGTGGGTTTATAGGGGAATAGGGTGGGAAGTAATTTAATTATAATAAATGTAATAATAATTTTTAGAAGTTATTAATTATTTTGAATTAAATTTTGCGTTTTTATTCCGTAGCGGGTTGTGGGTTTATAGGGGAATAGGGGAATAGGGTGGGAAGTAATTTAATTATAATTAATGTATTAATATTATTTATTAATTAATATTTATATATTTAATATTTTATATTGTTAATTGTGGTAATTTTTTTTTTATCAATTAGTTATTAATTGGTTGTAATTATAATTAATTATTTGATAAATACATTAATTATGTTATTTTTTAGGAGCTGGTTGTGGCTTTATAGGGGAATAGGGTAGGAAGTAATTTAATTATATTTAATTAATCAATATTATTTATTAATTAATATTTATATATTTAATATTTTATATTGTTAATTGTGGTAATTATTTTTTATTAATTAGTTATTAATTGGTTGTTAAATAAATAAATTATGTTCTTTTTTAGGAGCGGGTTGTGAGTTTATAGGGAAGTAATTTAATTATAATTAATTAATTAATCATTTTTTATTAATTAATAATAAAGTATTTATGTTTTTATATTGCTAAATGTAGCAAATAATTTATTATTAATTAGTTATTAATTGTTTTTAATCATTAATAATTAATTGGTAAATGTGTAAATTGTGTTATTTTTTTAGGAGTGTGTTGTGTGTTGATAGGGGAGTAGGCTGGGAAGTAATTTAATTTCAATATAATTTAAAAAAGTTTTATTATAACATTTATTTTAAGTTGTTTTATATTGTTAATTGTGTGAATTAAATTATTATTTATTGTTTTTAAATTACTTATTAATTTTAATTAATTAATTAGATAATTATTAATTAATTATGTTAATAGTGTTATGTTTTAGAACATTGGTGGTGTCATTTATAGGGGAATATGGTGGGAGGCAAAAAAATTAATTTTATTAATTGTTCGTTTATTAATTTTAATTATTTTGCTTGAGTGGGAATAGAAAATTATTCCCCTATGCAATCCAACACTTTCTCTACTGTTGCAGTCACTGGAGTGGGAATAGTAATTTTTACCCCTACGCTATCCAACACTTTCCCTACTGTTACACTCACTGGAGTGGGAATAGTAAATTATTCCCCTCTGCTATCCAACACTTTCCCTACTGTTGCACTTGCTGGAGTGGGAATAGTAATTGATACCCCTCCGCTATCCAACACTTTCCTTACGGTTGCACTTGCTGGAGTGGGAATAGTAATTGTTACCCCTCCGCTATCCAACACTTTCTCTACTGTTGTACTCCCTGGAGTAGGAATAGTAAATTATTCCTCTCCGGTATCCAACACTTTCCCTACTGCTGCACTTGCTGGAGTGGGAATAGTAATTGTTACCCCTCTGCTATCCAACCCTTTCCCTAGTGTTGCACTCGTTGGAGTGGGAATAGTAAATTATTCCCCTCCGCTATCCAACACTTTCCCTACTGTTGCACTCGCTGGAGTGGGAATAGTAATTGTTACCCCTCCGCTATCCAACACTTTCTCTACTGTTGCACTCCCTGGAGTAGGAATAGTAAATTATTCCTCTCCGCTATCCAACACTTTCCATACTGTTGCACTTGCTGGAGTGGGAATAGTGATTGTTACCCCTCCGCTATCCAACCCTTTCCCTACTGTTGCACTCGCTGGACTGGGAATAGTAAATTATTTCCTTCCGCTATCCAACACTTTCCCTACAGCTGCACTCGCTGGAGTGGGAATAGTAATTGTTACCCCTCCGCTATCCAACACTTTCTCTACTGTTGCACTCCTTGGAGTGGGAATAGTAAATTCCTCCCCTCCGCTATCCAAAACTTTCCCTACTGTTGCACTTGCTGGAGTGGGAATAGTAATTGTTACCTCTCCGCTATCGAACACTTTCCCTACTGTTGCACTCAGTGGAGTGGGAATAGTAAATTATTCCCCTACGCTATCCAACACTTTCCCTACTTTTGTACTTTGTGGAGTGGGAATAGTACTTGTTACCCCTCCGCTATCCAACACTTTCCCTACTGTTGTATTTGCTGGAGTGGGAATACTAAATTATTCCCCTCCGCTATCCAACACTTTTCCTACTTTTGTACTTTGTGGAGTGGGAATAGTACTTGTTACCCCTCCGCTATCCAACACTTTCCCTACTGTTGTATTTGCTGGAGTGGGAATAGTAAATTATTCCCCTCCGCTATCCAACACTTTCCCTACTGTTGTACTTGCTGGAGTGGGAATAGTAAATTATTCCCCTCTGCTATCCAAAACTTTCCCTACTTTTGCACTCGCTGGAGTGGGAATAGTAATTTTATCCCCTCCGCTATCTAATATTTTCCCTACTATTGCTGTTAATGTAGTGTAAAATGTAATTGTAAAAGAATAAAAATATTTTAATATTTTAATTTATTATATATATATATATTTTTATTATTATTATTTTACTGGTATATGTATATATATGTATGTATAATTTTTAATATGTTTCTAACATTTTATAATTTCTTATAATAATTTTTTTATTAATATTAATGCGGTGATCCATAGAAAGGATTGGGAGATCACGGTCAAGAAAATGGAGAATATTGTGATGATTGAAGCACTGTCTTTTTGTGTTAAAATCTCCCCCACCTTTCCCTTCGCAGGTTTGTTGGTCTATAGACCTCCGGACTCACCATCCTCTCACTGGTCTGAACTATATAGCATTATTGCTGACCTATCACTAAAATATGCCAACTTTACGATCCTTGGTGACTTCAATGTCCATATGGACAATGATAAATGCCCTCTGGCCTCTCAACTGTCAGATACTCTCAAAGGGTTAAATCTGAATCAAAAGGTGTCTGCATCTACTCACGTGGCTGGCCATATGTTGGACCTTATTTTTACCAACAGCCATACCCTAAGAGCGGACGACCCTCTTCCACTGACTTGGTCAGACCATTTTCTAGTCCCTTTCTACTTGACTACTCCTCCCAGTAACAATCAGGCCAGTCCTGCGCATGAATCAGAAGAAATTGGAGGAAGGTTTCGCCGGAGGCCATTGGCCCTGTGCTACACAATACAGTCCCAGTAATGACTGGAGAGCCCAGTCAAGATGCCTCTCTTTTTAATAGCTGGATTACATTGGCCTTGGACAAAGTTGCCCCACTCAAAACCACGAAACTGGTCAGGAAAAATCCTTCTGCCCCCTGGTTCACAACCGAACTTCGGCTAGAGAAAAGCTTATGTAAGCAACTGGAGTGTACGTGGAGAAAAAATTACAACTCCGAGGCCAAATGCACATACAGAACTGCTTTAAGGAAATTTCATAGATTAAAACGCAACACGATTAGGGACTATGTAGCCAATCAGATCAAAACATCTGACAATTCGATGAAAGAAGTGTTTAAGATTGTCCAGGGCTTTATGAAGCCACTAGCCTTGAAGAGTATAATCCCCCCATCAGCCCTTTTATGTGAAAAATTATCTAGTTTCTTCCATGATAAGATTCAGAAGATCTACTCTTCGTTTCCCTTGACTGGGACTCTACCAATGCCAGCTACACCAGTCCATAATCCCTACCACTCTGACACCTGGTCGGAATTTCGCCCTTTTTGCACAGTGACCTCTTTGGTGGAACTGAGCAAAATTAAATCGGGCTCTCCGACCGATCCTTGCCCAGCCAGGTTTTTCAAATTGTTAGCTCCTTGGCTCAACCCTGTATTAAACTCTATCTGGAACACTTCCCTGAGTTTGGGCACTTATCCAGCGCCATGGAAAACGGCGTATGTCCAGCCAATTCTTAAGAAAGAAGATGCGGACCCCTCAGATCTAAAGAATTTTAGACCCATCTCTCTCCTCCCGGTACCGGCCAAAGTGCTGGAAAAAGAAGTTCAGAAGCAGTTGACAGAGTTCTTGGAGAACAACCATCTTCTCCACGACTCCCAGTCGGGCTTTAGGACAGGATACAGCACGGAGACAGCTCTTCTCGAAGTGGCAGAAACCATACGGGAAACGGTAGATCAGGGTAGCTGCGCAATGTTAGTGCTGTTGGACTTGTCCGCAGCCTTCGACACTGTGTCACACCAGATCCTCTTAGAGAGACTTGAGCTCATGGGTGTGAAGGGAACTATTCTAAACTGGTTCCGCTCCTTTCTTGAGGGTCGGTCTCAAAACGTGTTCCTTCGCCCGTTTATCTCCTCCACTAGACCCATTGACTGTGGAGTCCCGCAGGGCTCGGCATTGAGCCCCACTCTTTTTAATGTATATCTGGCCCCCCTTGCTTCGCTGATTGAACAATGTGGTGTGAAGGTTGTCTCGTATGCTGACGACACTCAGCTGGTGTTCTCATTTAAAGAACACACGGAGGCAGCGTTCACGAACTTCAAACAGTGTCTGCGAATAATTTCATCTTGGATGACAGACAGCTGTATGAAGTTGAACACTGAAAAATCAGAGGTCCTGTTTTTCAATCAACTTTCTCCCCCACAGTCGGAACTCTGGTGGGCAGCTGAGCTCAACCCCCCTCCGCTTCCGGTGAGCTCAGCTAGGAACCTGGGGTTCAAGTTTGACTCCAGCCTATCAGGTCGTGCCCAGATTTGTAAAGTCTCTTCTGCTTGTTTTTGGAAATTGAAAAGCTTGCGGAGATTTCTGCTTTTTCTGCCAATGGACTGCAGAAAAAATGTGGTCCATGCTTTAGTCACATCCCAGCTTGACTACGCGAACAGTCTCTACTTGGGGCTCCCAGATTATCTGATCAGGAAACTACAGATTATACAAAACGCGGCAGCTAGGCTGATCAGAAACGTACCACTTCGCCACCACATCTCTCCTCATCTGCGGAGCCTTCACTGGCTGCCGGTTAAGAGGCGGATCGAGTTTAAGCCATTGACATTGGCCTTCAGATCGACCAGAGATTGTGGTCCCCAATACTTGAAGCACAGACTCCGGAGATATCACCAGACTAGATCTCTGAGGTCAAATCACCAGGATTTACTGGTGATTCCGCGCTTCAAAAAAGCCAGGATTGGGGGTCGTGCTTTCTCTGTGAAAACCGCCTCCCTGTGGAACTCTATGCCGGAGCACCTTCGGAAGGCGAAGTCAGAACTCCTGTTCAGGAAGGCCTTAAAAACTTGGCTCTTCAGCCAAACTTAAAACCCTGTCCAGTTCCTTAGCCCACGCCCGCATTGTATCTGTCGCTAGCGCCGGGACACTTCCGTTGGAGGTAGCTGTGCGCTTTATAAACTGCAATAATAATAATAATAATAATAATAATAAATATATAATACATTTTATATATATGTATGTTTAATTTTTTTAACATATTTATTATTCCTAATTTTAAACATTTTATAATAATTATAACTAACTTTTTAAAAAATTATATATATTATTTACTTTATTTTATATTATTTTTTACACATTTAAAAAAAACGATATTTTTAACAACAATATTTTTTACGATATTTTTTTATCGATATTTTTGTACTTACCATGATGTAGATAGGATGTCGATATTATTGACTTTGAAATTTTTAGGTGTCGATATTTTGGCACTTCGATATTGTGGTCGTCGATATTCTGTCAGTGATCTGGTTTGGATGCAGTCCTCTCCCAAAAAAACAACAGCAATGATAGTTGATTGTTTGCATATGCATCAAAAAACACTTAACAACACCGAAAAACGATATGCCTTTATTGAAAGAGAGTTATTAGCGTGTGTTTGGGCAGTGAATTATTTCGTGGGGAAGTAAGGTTTACCTTGCAAAATGATCACAAACTCTTGGTTTACATTTGGCCCCGGAGGTGGTCTGTCTGCTACGGTATGTATTGCAAAGTTGTGCTCCAAACTCCAAGAGCACTATTTTGATGTAAAGTCTGTTCCCGGATAGTTGAATTGCACTACAGATTGTTTATCGCTCCTTCCTTGTGATGTGGAAAATGGTCTTGAGGAGGAAGTTGAAGAGGATGAAGTTGATGTTGTGTCAAGTGTGGGTGAGGTACGTTTGGTGATTGATTCTAAAATGTCTGAGAAAATGTGGAGAAGTGAAGATTCCAAAGAGCGTACTCTGGAATTAGTTAAAATGCATAGTAACGAATGGTGGCCCCTGTCAAGGCCTTACATAAGGATTTACAACCCTTTCACCTGAATTCTAATGAGTTGCGTGTGAGTAATGGTTTGGTTTTCCAAAACGAGAAATGCATTCCCCCTGAAGGTCTGTCATTGTGGTCACATGGGGATGTCAGCCTTAATGAATCTCATAAGATTGCACTTTTGGTAGCCACATACGGACACTAGTGCTGAACAATTTGTGAGAGAATGTGATGTGTTTGTAGTCAGATAAATGTACTAAATGTGATGTTCAACCAATGCTTCCAGTTGAATGGCCTGGGAATGTTTGGCAGGAAGGGTTGAACATAGCAGGCCTGTTCAATAGACTTCCAACTTCTTTGAAGATTGCATTAGTATTAATTATCATTCCAAATGGCCTGAAGTTAAGTTTGTTGATTGATTTTTTGATGGAAGTTTTTAGCAAAGAAGGGTGTCCCAAAACGTTAGTCACAAAACGTGGTGTTCAACTACGTTCATGTGAAATGAGAAAAATTGCATGTGCTCATGGGCTATCTCACATTACTACAGCTTTGTATGGCCCACAATGCAATGGCCAAGTTAAACATTTTAATCAATACTTGAAGGGCAATGTCGCTTTGGCCCTCAGCACACAAAAATCTGTCATTACTACTGTTAAGGAAAGATTATACGCATCTAGGATTTCTCCTAATTCTTTGACTGGAATAAGACCATTTGCTTTGCTGAAAGGTAGCCAACCTGTATCTGATCTATGTTCTTGGGGTTTGAGGAAAAATATATCTGTGATTAACCCCATGAATCCTGTGTTTGATGAGCATACGGTGGCTACTAGAGTGAGACACTATCAGTTGAAATCCAAAAGAAATTGTGATCATAAACACACTGCTGTTCCGCATGATTTCTTAGTAGGAGATACCATAAGGATTAAAATTCCTGGCCATGTAGAAAAGGGATGCTCCTTTTGATTCTCCAATCCGGCCCTGGCTCCTGATCCTATACAGTCAGATCAGATTACTTGCTTTCTATCTAATGGCCCATCTGGGTACTGTTTCTGCAAATATCACATCACTCTGATTGCCACTATTAAAGAAAACATTGCGACTCGCTTGTGACAGATTGTGACAGCCTCGCTGTTGGCTCATTCTGCTTTGATTTCCGGCCATGTAGCTGTGTTGTTGCACATTTGGAATTAGTTTCCTAGGCTGGAAGCATCGTTTGGAAGGCTGCAAAATGCCTCTTAGTTTTGCTTCATGAATGCCGAGCCCTTGCCAAATCCGTATGATAACAAGGGTTTCGGATCTTTCATGTGGAGTTGTAGGTCAAGCATAGGCACTGGAAATAGGGGTGCCAGGGGTGCTGGAGCTCCCCCAAAAATAACTATGCTGGAGTTCAGAATGTAAATGAGCAATAAAGATGCCTTTAGATTTTGTGTTTATTTTGTTACATTCGCTGTAAATTCAAAGACAGAGGTCAAATGTCAGGCCATGTCTTCTGACAAATGCCTGCTTATTTGGAAACTAGTGTTTACTTTATTTCTCTGACTGCAAAGTAGAATGATTTTGTTAAAGTGTCCTAGGTGACAATCGTGCGTGGGTACAGGAAGTGAAAGGAAAGGCTGTAGGCTGTCAGCTTTTTTGGAACACACAACAACATAAATACCTGTAAATGAACTATACACATATTATTATTTTTTTTTTTTGCAGTTTTATATAGCGCAAACTCAACTCGAAGGTATTGGAGAACTAGCGCTTTACATGAGCAGTAGTTTCATTACACAAAGACACATTCACTTTTTTTTTAAAGGCACGGGTACATTAAGTGATGTGCATGTTTAAAAATATATCAGCCATTAGGAAAAACATATGAGGTACAGTTTTTGTAATTCTGACATGTGATGGAAAAAAAGATTTTAGTAGGATGAAAACAAATCAAGATGGTTGATATGGTAATGCGCACATGATAAATATTTGCTGAAATAGGTTTTTTATACATTGTTTGTGCGCTATACAGTCTTACCAGTAAAACTGCATGTTTATGCAAATTTAGTGACCATTTAAATGGAAAATGTGCTATCTGAAAATGACAGTGAGCTACCAGTACTCCAAAATGCAGCACCGGTTACATACTAAGGGCCAGATATACAACCCTTCCAATTTGCGAGTCGCAAATTGCATCATTTTGCGACTCGCAAATTGGAATTTACAACAATGTCTCAGACACTGTTTGCGATTCCTAATAGGGTCACAAATTGCCTGTCTCATTAATATTCATGAGGCAGGTGCAATTTGCGACCCCATTGGGAATGGCTAGCACTCTCAGGGTTGGTGGCCTGCTGGGGTCAGCAAACCACCATGTCTGTGACTGCTTTTTAAATAAGGCTGTTTTTTTTTAATGCATACCGTTTTCCTTAAAGGAAAACAGGATGCATTTAAAAAAGAAAAATGAAACATTACTGTTTCATTTTTTAAGAGTAGGCAGTGGTCCGTGGGACCACTGCCTGCTCTTAAAAAATATTTTAACTGCCAGTCACAAAGGGGAAGGGGTCCCCTGGGGACCTCTTCCCGTTTGCGAGTGGCTTACCACCCATTTGAAATGGGTGGTAAACTGCGAGTGTTTTGCGGCCGCAAAGCAATCTTACATTGAAGTGCGAGTCACTATTAAGAAGGGAAGCTCTTGGCACGCCCCTTCCTAATAGCGAGTTGCAAACCCTATTTTGCGAGTGTGTAATAGGTCACAGACTCACAAAATAGGGTTTGTAAATAGGGCAGACCTATTTTGTGGATGCAAACGGGCCAATTTCCCGTTTGCGACTGCAAAAAATGGTCGTACATCTGGCCCTAAATCCCTACCACTCTCATGCTGAATGGGCGTGGCATATTTGCTACTCTTGGTTTTTGTGTGACATTTGGATTCCTCAAGGTCTCCAGGACCTCAGTGATATAACATTGATGGCAGCACCCACACTCTGAAAATTGTTGCAGCACCACTGAAATCAAGGATAGGAGCAGTGAGACGGGAATGGCAAGAGTCATCCACAACTAGTAGATTGTTGCTGTTGTTTCATACTAACGGAGTAGTGAGAAACTTTAAATACCCCACTAGATACCAAACCTCTGATGGTAGTGAGCAAGCGAAGCAAGTCAGCCTGACCCTTTATAGGAGAGCTCCTTCATGTTTCAGTCCATTCATTAATCAATTTTCTCACCCTTCCATCCATCACCCATCCATAGAACAACCTCTTCACCTTTCATTCCATCCAACCTTTCTTCCACCCATCATCAATCATGTAATCCATCCATCCATCCTTTCACCCTACTATCTAACCAATAGCCATCCTTTCACTATTCCAGCCATCCATTCTTTTACCCTTCCTTTCAATTTATCACTCTTTCGCCATTCTTCCCACCCTTCCTTCATTCCTTTCACCCTTCTTTTTAGGTTTCCTTGTAACTTTCTTTTTTTTAACCTTTCTGCCCTTTCTTCACCCTTCCTGCATACTTTCATTCCTTCCTTCTTCCTTTTCACCGTTCTGTTTTACGCACAGTTTTTCTTTCTTACCTTGCTCTCTCCTGATTGCTTTAATTCCCCTCGCTGTCTTTTTTTTTCCAATTTGCATCGCTTCTGGTACAGTTAATCTCCCAAACATTTTGCCAGGCAAAGGCTGTAACATTTTACTTTTCTAAATCAGATCACCTATAGTACTAGCATTGAGTTGACCTTTTCCTAATTTGCTACACCTAAGCCCTATTCCTAATTTCCTAAACCTAAACTACATTTGGAACTACTAATGCATTGCAACCAATGATCTTTGCTTCTCACCCCCTTTTATGGGCCTATTCAGTCTCCCTTTTCAATGCATAGAAGCATACTACACATGACTGAGCGATTGGGACTGTATGAGCTACATAAAAAAGGCACAGAGAACGCTTACTCACTGATATTACTACCACTATCTTAGTGACAGGACGGAGGAGTCTGCATAACTTCTGAAATAATCAGCTCAAGCGAGCGCCGACGAGTATGATTAGGTAGCACCAAGCACCTGGCTAGCTCAAACTGTATCACATAATATTCACAATGTTACGTATACTTAACTTACCTCTGAGTGTGAGCAGCAAGGTAGTTGAAAAAAAAATAGCATTTTAGAAAACAAACAATAAATAATTACTCACCGAGCCCTGCAACCTCAACACCCAGCAGGTTGAGCAGGTCCTGTTCGAGGTTGACAATGTTCGCCCAGAGGTGGGTCAGCTGCATGCACCGTGCGCTGAACCCAGTAGTTCCGGAGTACAGACCGGCACACTCTCCCCCACAGCAGCCGGTGCTCCCGCAGGGAGTACTCACTCCCATGCCTGCTGCCAGCATGGAGGGGAGGTGGCGCTGCACAAAAAAACCACAAGGGCAACTGCGGGCTGTACCCCTTGGCGGCACCTCGACCGCAAGGTGTGTGGCTTGTAGCAGCCGCACTGGTGCCGACGCTTGCTCCCTGGTGTTCCTCAGACATGGAGCTGGGGTGGAAAAATATAAAAGAAGAAAAAGAAGCAGAAAGAAAGAACTAAAGGAAATAGAAAGCGAACAAAAAAGTAAAAAAAGTCACAGAAAAGTAAAAAAAAGACAAAAACATAAAATACCACTGATATAAAAAAGGCAAATGAGGGGTGGACGAGTGGGATAGGGGGAGGCTTGAAATGGATCCATAAATCAGGCTCAGTACCATGCAGAGAACAGAAAGCAGGTAACACAAAATGGCTACTCCCATGCAGATGTTGTGGTGCTGCTCGCGCTGATTTTCAGCGTGGAAGCACGGAACGCGCTACTTGTATTTAAAAAAGAAGCTCAAAGGGGCGGATGAGCACTTCCATCTGCCCACAGAGTTCCATGGAATCTAGACTTTTTTTAACAGGGATGCAGTCGGCAAAGTGTAGATCCTTCAGCCTTGCCATGTACTCCAGAGCATATGAAGTGGGGGCTGCTGCCTTTGTAGCAGTAAGAATTTCAATGACAGTCAACTAAAAGTCAAGGAAAGACATGAGTCTTCCTGTGGTGGTTTAACGATCAAAAACATTTGCATTGTATATTGTCATCTGGATCAGGTGGGTAAACTGCTTTGTATATCAACTGCAAATTTTACGACTCGCATTGTATAGTTGAAAACCTGATCATTCTTATCCACTCTGCCCATGTACTGGTTGTAATCAAGTACACAGGTGGGATTGTTAACTTCGGCCATCTGACCCCAAACCGTGAGGGGGAAAATGCTCTCATCATGAATAGTAGTGAGCACGTACACATCGCGCCTATTAGAGAACTTGACTGCGAGCAGTTAATTGGAATTTAACGCAGTGCTGTGGGATATTTGGAGCTTCTTACAAACAAGCTCCTATGGTAATACTGTACGACAAGAGCAAACTGTACAGCATGCCACAGGGCCAGCTTTGTACAGTTCACTGAACAGCTCTACTCCCGTATAGAGGTTGTCCACGTAAAGGATATAACCTTTGTGAAGGTTTAGCTGGACAAGCTCCCATACAAATGTTCCTGTAACTCCTAGCATGGAAGGGCAACCTAGAGGGTTTAGAGTAGAGTCTTTCCCTGTATACACTCTCAAGCTGTGTAGATAGCCAGAAGAGATCTCACACAGCATGTACAACCTGATGCCATTGAGTGCGCTTTCGCTCACAATGTACTGCCTGAACAACAGCTGCCTTTGTACATGATCAAGGACTCATCAATGGCTATAATCTTTCCAGGAGTATACATCTCTGGAACTCTGGCAGACAAATGTTCCACGACAGGCTGAATTTTGAACAACCTGTCATGGTCTGGAGCAGGGTTCTCCAAAATCAGCCCTGGAGGGCCAGATCCATGCCAGAGTTTTAGCATATCCCAATTTAGATAAGTGTAGTTATCTTAAAAATCTGGCAATGATCTGGCCCTCCAGGACCGACTTTCGAGAACCCTGGTCTAGAGGGTCCATGGGCAATGCAGCTGAACTATCATTGAAATGCAGCATTTGCTGCAATAGCAAAAACCGACCTCTGCTTGTGTATGGTGCAAAGATGGGTGTTACACAAATTGTGCGAGTAGACCGGTAGTATTGCAAGCTTTGTTTGTGCACTAACCCCAGTTTGAGTGTAAAGCCCAAAAATATCTTCAACTCCTCAAGTGAAGTGGGAGTCCACCAGTGTGTCCTAGAATAAGGCCCTAATGTACCTCGATGCTCCCACAGAAATTGTTCTGCATGGAAATTTGTTTGCTGCACAATTACCTCAAGGACGTCAACATCCAAAAAGAGATGGAAGTAGTCAATTGGCAAAATATTTGCTGCATTGTCGTTATCTCCAGTGTTGACAGCGAATGGGGGAATTTGGGGCTGCACTAAATTGGGGGGCTGCCAGCAGAGCACACCTTGTGCTTGCTGCTACTACACATACCTGTGCTCTGGTTTGGTCTACCCTGCTACGGTTGCTCCACTGCACAGACCGTGCTTGCGAAGGGACATCACAACTTCCATCATCATGCCTCTCAGAATTGCTGGAAGACAATTAGTTGGATGGTACTCCTCCAACGGAAAAATCACTTCCAGATTCAGCTCCATTTTCCTCTCCCTAAGATACTGTCTCAGTATTTGATCCTGCCTCAGAGCTGTCCACCATAACTCGAGCTAGGACCTGGGCAGGAGTCATCCACTGAGACGTCATCTCTGCTGACTGGATAAAACCTTCCTTCAAAAACACTGTCCTACATAGAAGGCAGAACTATTGTTTTAAATCAGTCAATGGTTGTGTGTGTCTGTGAGATGTGTGCAAAAATAAATAAACACAAAATGACTTATATTTTTAGCTAGAGATTCAGGCTCTCCAAAGAGACTAAAAAAGGCAAAAAAGACATAGGGCCTGATTTAGATCTTGGCGGACAGGTTACTCTGTCACTATGGTGACAGATATCCCGTCCGCCGAAATATAAATCCCGCTATATCCGCCAAAATCTAAATCAGGCCCATATTATTACTTCACCATGCCACATACCTAACACCACAGCATACCTTTGTCATGGCTTGTGCAAAACTTTATTGTTGGGGTGCTGCTTAGCCTTTGCCAGTATAAAACTAATTTTCTAAAACCAAAATCTACCTTTGATCACAAGAAGCAAACATTGAAATAGTAGCCCCTGCAACTTTGTGCACTGGCATGCTCCTTGTGAAAACTCACAGTGCTATCACCAGAGTCACTGGAAGTATGAGGCAGGAGAGCGCCAAATTATGCAACAGGGTTAACTAAATTATGTGGCAAGAAAAGGCAAATTTTGCAGCATAATGCAGCACTTTTTTAAATAGTATTACTTCATTATTTTGTGATTTGAAAACATGATAATACTGCCTGGGCAAAGATTTCGCCTCATTAGCACCAGTATAGCAACCAAATACAGAATTAAGCAACTGAAAGATGGCCAGCTATCCTTTGTGCAGGGCCTTTCCCTGTGTGCGAACATGTTGCCGCATTTTTTGTCACTTTTGATCTGTTTGAGCTACAATAGTTTTTTTACATATATCTGCAGTATAGTGTCACACAATGGAGTGGAGGGGAGGGTCAAACACTGGCAAGGCATGGGGTGGAACATATTAGATAGAAGTGGTGTATACAGTAGTATTGTACAGGTGAGGAGTGTACAGAGCAAAAACACATAGAGGAGTAACTCACAATGTGTAGGCATCAAATAGTCTTCTTGGGGCTGGTATGAGTCTGGATACCACACAGTGGAGTAAATAAAGTGCAAAATGACATCAATGTGTGTGAAAAGTCACATATAATGTTTGTTTGCCAGAGCCAGTCAGCACAGTGAGAACAAAGGTAAGCAAGAGCCATGGTTGATCACAAAACTCACAATACATAAATTGCAGTGACACACTCTGCATACTCACAAATGATGTGGACAACAAGTAGGTGTACCCTAGGACTGCAAGGTCACACCCACACACTGCACATTACTCTGTAAACAACTCCTACATGTGCCCAAAAACTCCAGCAGGTGTCTGCTCATTTAAACAAACAGGCACTCATCAACTGGATCATAAATGTGTGAAAGGGTCATACTCAACTGTACATACACATCAATACTTCAGCTAATGACAGGACAATCACACTGTATGAGTACTCAAGTACACACATTCTAATGTACCCAGGTGACTATGAAGCCAGACCTACCCAAGATGATTACACATCCACACTGGTATGTATACATCAGCATAGAACCCACAGATATGATGGACCCTGTCCTCCCCTGAAGTCATCATGTAAATAGAAATAGCTGCTGTTGATGTAGAGCATCCACATATGACATGTGTACAAAAGTAGAGCCCCAACAAAACAAAGAAGAGGACAAGAGTTGACCATCACAGACAAGCATCATGGACCCATTAAGCCTTTGAGTCAATAAGCACATTAGTTGATGTAACCTCTGGGAACATCTGCAAAAGCAAAGAAAGTACATGCCAATGTGAATGTGGCCTTCAGAGCATGAAACAGATGAACATGTACACATACATTGTACTGCATCATCAGCAAGTCCAGCGACAAAGATCACAACATAAATATTTTTTTATTACAAAACTCCATATCTGCATCAAAAGTGCAAAACATCAAGGGCAACGGCCAGTCCAAATTGTGAGTCCGCACATGTGTGCATCAAAATTTGCACAACAAACTTGCAACACAGTCCACTGCCATGGGAATCTCAGCAGGATAGGGGCATCAAATGGGCAGCCCAGGCACCGCTCAGGGAGGAATGGGGTGGGAAGGGGGACTTGGCTTCAACATTGTAGAGGAGTGGAACTGGGAGGGGGATGACTGTCTGGCCCAGTTGGAGGACTGGACCTGGGAGGGAGAGAACTGGCTGAGGTAGAGGGATCCGTGGATGTGCTAGTCTGAGGGCTGGCTGGACCTGGAGGAGTAGTTGCACTGGGAGGCGGAGAAATGCTGGGGGTAGGCTCAGTGGCTGATGGTGCATGTGGAGAGCTGAGTCTAAATTGTTTGGGGATCTGATATCCACCAATTGTCTTTCCACATGTGACAAGTGAGGTTTCCCCAACAGCCTCCCTCTTCCCCGAAAGTATAGCAGGTGGTGGTGGTGGATCTTCCCGGGGAAATTTGCCGGACCTGGTGGTACACTGGGATGTCGGTGGCCTTTTCCCCTGCCTACCCTGCTGTGGAGGTACTTTCCCCTCTTTGCTATCTTCACCACACTTCACAGGGGTGGTGGAAGTGGAAATCTTTGCCAAACCAGCCCTCTGAAGGGGGGTGGTGCCAGTTGTGGCAGGCACCAGGTCCACGGCAGCCAGAGCAAGTGTTTGGGTGGATTTTGGATCATGTGTGGGGATGGGATGGCGCTTGGAGGGTGAGGAATGTGAGGTATGCAATGTGGATGCATGTTTTTTATCCTTATGTTTCTGAGTGTCCTGTGATGTGCTGGTTGTGTTGTGGTCGTGTGTGCTTTTAGTGTGCTGTGGGGATGGTGTATGGTGTCTGGTTCGCTTGGAGTGCTGTTGTTGTGTGCTGCGTGTGGATGGCTGGGTGCCTGAGTGCTCTGGTGTGTGGATGCTCTAGTCAGGTGAGGGCACTGGGAGTGTGGCATTGGAAGGGACAGGAGCAGGACTGGGAGATTGGGGCTGCAGAATGGCTGCCATCACTGTGGAGAACAAAGACTGGACAGTTCTGTGCAGGGCAACCACATCCGAATGAATGCCCTCCATGAACGCAACTACCTGTGACAACTTGTTGCCATGATCCTGGAGGGCATTCAGGAGCGCAGTCTGGCCCACACACAGCTGCCGCAAGATGTCTACTGCCTCCACACTGAGGGCAGCAGGGGATACAGGGGCAGTGGTGCCTGGTGGGAAGGAGACTTTACCCTTCTTAGGGCTTCTGGCCCAGATACCACTTGGGGAAGCTTCAGGGAGGGTGGACACAGGACAGGGTGTGGCGGACAAAGAAGCAGATGTAGAACTTCCTGTGCCCGCCAACACCGAGGAGTCACCGTTGGAGTCTGAAGATGTGGATGTAGGTGATTCAGGACACGACTCCTCCAGGGCACTACTGTCACCCTCTGAAGCGCTTGTCCCCTCAGTGTCGCTGTACTCTTGGGGACCAGTAATGCCAGTAGCTTCCCCTACGGTGTCAGGCCCCTCTCCTTCCCTGCCCTCGGCAGATGCTGCAAGAGACTGAAACATAGGTTGAGTGAAGTGGCCTGCTCACAAACATGATTTGCTATACAGACAGAAACACTTGCACAGAAAGTCCCACTCCAAATTATCCATGTACTGTATGCATAATCCCAATTCCTGGCATGATCAGCTGATGCATGTGAACATGCTTAGTGGATAGTCATGCTCCATGTTGCGTTGACACTGCCAAAGTTCTGTGCATGTGTCTACATCTCAACATCACATCCAATTGTCTGAACCCCACAAATACAAACAGAAACCTAGACATTGTTAAGTGACATTACCGCATTACATCCACTATGTTTGCCAGTGATGCACAACTACTGTTTAACAATGCTAACCACTTTGTAGATGTATAAATTAGATGGAAGTCAACACACCAAATCTCGCAATGCACCCTAACATGATGCTCACTGCTGTTCACTGCCAGTTGATGTCTCTGAGACTCACAATGCTGTATATGTCACATGGACACATATTTTGTGGGGATGAAGTGCCACTAAGCCCCATGTACTAATGTTGACACAAAGACAATGCACAATAGCATGATTAGGGCAATGTGAAGCAAGGCCTTTGCGTGTTGTGACATGTCACATACCAGCACCATTCCAATTGCCTGCCAAGCCATCAATGATCCAAGGCATGAGAGTGCCTTCTGTAGATGAAGATATGAGTGGACTCCATAAGGACAGCTAACGTGTGCCAATACCTAGGCTCTGGCATCTGACATCCCTACGTTGTGCTGACTGATGACATCCATTACACATCAATGTCCCAAGAAATCACTCACTGATTTAAAGCAGTAGCCACAACTTCACCATGCACTGATGCATATAGACACCCCACCACAATGCACACATACTGAGGACTGACACTCTGAGTAACATTTGTTTATTCCATCAAAAGTTACAGTCCAACACCTCACTCACATCACAATTTGCCATACCCACTGATCACATCCAACCATGTTAAGCCTTAGTGCCAAATCAATCTCACAACAGCCCCGTTTAGCTACATTGCATCAAACTTCCACTGTCTAACCATCCCAGACATGTTGCCATGTGCACAATTAGCAAATGCAGATCAGCCAATGCATCACTGCAATCATCACCATCTACACCATCAGCGCCTGTGTGCACTTGCTGTCACTGTTGCAGGGAATTACTTCATGTGATGCCATGCTGCAGATATTTGGCTAAATGTTTCACAGTGATGCTGTCATCTGTATCATTTAGAAAAACACAACCCATGGGACCAGTGTAACCTCTGCTAACTCACTGCACCCTGAGTCCACATTTGTGCATGTCTCTAGCCACTTACACATCATCACATGAGCACACTATTGTGGGAGCCACAGAGCACAAACAAGGCTGACACGTGTACTGGGCTACACACTTCACGCAACGTCTTCTCCTGTGGAGGAATATCTCAGTTCAGACAACATTCACCAGATAGTAGATGAAAACATGTCAAGAATAATTGCTATGACACCGTTCATGTATTTCCCACATGAGAAGCAAAACGTTGTACACATGCAGAACTTCTGCACTCGCCACTGAGGCTACTTAGAAGCCATTGCATCACACTAGAGACATCACAGAGGTCCTGCCTTGCCCTGGGCTGGGATTAATGCACTCATGCGCAAAGTCACAGTTAGCACAATACTCACCCCCAACTTGCTGCTGTTGGGCTCTCAAGCGTCCATCCAGCTCTGGCTGTGTGACTGCCAGGATGCGGGCCATCAGTGGGGTCATGTCCTCCGTGCCAACCTGCCATTTTGAGGGACTAGCCCCAGTGTCATTTCAGCGATGTTTTTGCTGAGGCGGCAGATGGCATCCCACCTCTTGTGGCAGTCTGAATGGCGTCGGTATGAGACCCCCAGGGACCGCACCTTGCGGGCAATGTCTCTCCATATGGTCTTACCCTGATGGACCTTGAGCTGTAGGCATGTGAGACAAGAAGAGGAATGTATTTAACACTGTGTTGTGTACCACTGTGTGCCAGCCCAGGAGAATGTAAAGACATAGCACACAGAAACATCAATGGACAGCAGAGGCCATAGACCATGTCACATAGTACACTCAGAGCAAGCCATCTTATTACAATGTTAACATCTTTGATGATGGACACACTACCTGCCTATCTCATACACATGCAGAGTGCCAGTACAGAAATCAAGGTGAAACTGGGCCTCATCTGTGATGCACTATGTGAGTGAGCATGACATATGATACACTGTAAATGATGTGTTGTAGTCAGACTTACTGTGTCTTACACTACACACCGCTTAATGTCCTTGACCATTGCATAGCTACACGGGTCACAATTAGGTACCTGATCTTACATTCTCCGACTCTTGTCACAAGGTGTAGGCCTATCCTGTGTACTCCTCAGCCCTCTAATTGCTGCTTCATAAATAGGAGGGTGGACAACACATATGTCTTTCTAAGTCATTTTAGTGATGGGTCCTTGATACAGTGTGCATTTACTTGATTGGCCTGAGCTCTTTTCACTGATGAAAACAGTGCTGCATCACAAGAATCACATGCATGTACAATGAGAATGATGACACAGTGCATACACATGTGAGACTCTACACATAATGGAACCAAAAGAAGGATGACATGTCCACTGTACATGTAGCAGATGTGTGAGAGGTGAGTTGTCACCAATATAGACAGATACAGGCCTTGTACTCCTGTGCAGACTGGCCACATCTCCATAGGGTCACTATCAAAGCAGTACACACATTAATCAGTACCCTCTGTCCATTCTACATTTTGCATCTCACAAATGATCATATGCACACTTAATGAACTATCCCATGACATGGCACAGGGAATGTGTGTTCAGAGTTCGAGTTTCTCAAATCAGCAGTGTAACTGTACAACTGCTAAACCACGTTATGTCCATGTCATCATTGCATGCAGGCATGGATCTGGGGGAATAAGGTTATATACCCCATTGATGTGAAGTCATTCTGCTAGGCAGTGTATCACACATTTACATGACCCATTCTCAGAACAACATGTGTGACGTTTGGCTTTAATAGAGCTGCACCAGTGTCTATGGTGCCATCCTCCACACATACTCAAGTTTAAAAACGTCTACGTCATGTATGGCTCATGCTGATAGCAAATTCGGAATGCATTAACATTGGCTTGCACTCACAGGCACATCCTACTGTACAGTAACATAATGTGAGCATTCAGAGCACTCTAAAACTTTTACTCATACACTTACCAGTACCTCTTGAGCACCATAAGGCCACCCGTACTGGCCAAGGTCCTCGTCCACTAGGACCTCCAGCTCCTCTGTGGAGAAGGGACAGGCCATGAGGTTCTCAGTACGAGCCATGACTGGGTCCAGAGATGAGGTACAGCAGCAGTTGGTGGTGATGAATGTCAGGCAGCAGTGTCTGTATGCAAGTGATAGGTGTGGCTATCTCACAGACATTTATAGGCCCCTAGGGTTGTTCCAGTGATATTCTGCTGATGCAATTGGTCCGCATGGTTTGCATCTTTCAATTGTGGCCAATGCCTGTGACAGCAGTGGCGGTGCACGCCTACCGCGATGTTTAAACTGAAAGGCACTACCGCGATGGCGGTTCCCATTGGCTGCAATGACATTCGCATAGGCGGTGTCACACCTCGGGGGTCAGGAGGTCTCTACTGCAATCCGGAATCATTCGATTGTGGCCAATGCCTGTGACCGCAGTGGCGGTGCATGCCTACTGCAATGTTTAAACTGAAAGGCACCACCCCGATGGCGGTTCCCATTGGCTGCACTGACATTCGCATAGGCGGTGTCACACCACGGGGGTCAGGATGTCTCTACCGCAATCCGGCATCATTCAATTGTGGCCAATGCCTGTGACCGCAGTGGCGGTGTACGCCTACCGCGATGTTTAAACTGAAAGGCACTACCGCGATGGCGGTTCCCGTTGGCTGCAATGACATTCGCATAGGCAGTGTCACACTGCGGGATCAGGATGTCTCTACCGCAATCCGGCATCATTTCATTTTGGCCAATGCCTGTGACTGCAGTGGTGGTGCACGCCTACCCTGATGTTCAAACTGAAAGGCACTACTGCGATGACGGTTCCCATTGGCTGCAATGACATTCGCATAGGCAGTGTCACACCGCGGGGGTCAGGATGTCTCTACCGCAATCCGGCATCATTCAATTGTGGCCAATGCCTGTGACCGCAGTGGCGGTGTACGCCTACCGCGATGTTTAAACTGAAAGGCACTACCGCGATGGCGGTTCCCATTGGCTGCAATGACATTCGCATAGGCAGTGTCACACCGCGGGATCAGGATGTCTCTACCGCAATCCGGCATCATTCAATTTTGGCCAATGCCTGTGACTGCAGTGGTGGTGCACGCCTACCCTGATGTTCAAACTGAAAGGCACTACCGCAATGCCGGTTCCCATTGCCTGCAATGACATTCGCATAGGCAGTGTCACACTGCGGGGGTCAGGATGTCTCTACCACAACCCGCATCATTCAATTGTGGCCAATGCCTGTGACCGTAGTGGCGGTGCACACCTACTGCTATGTTTAAACTGAAAGGCACTACCGCAATGGCGGTTCCCATTGGTTGCAATGACATTCGGATTGGCGGTGTCACACCGCGGGGGTCAGGATGTCTCTACCGCAATCTGGCATCATTCAATTGTAGCCAATGCCTGTGACCGCAGTGGCGGCGCACGCCTACAGTGATGTTTAAACTGAACGGTACTACAGTGATGCCGGTTCCCATTGGCTGCAATGACATTCGAATAGGCGGTGTCACACCGCGGGGGTCAGGATGTCTCTACCGCAATCCGGCATCATTCAATTGTGGCCAATGCCTGTGACCGCAGTGGCGGAGCACGTCTACCGCACCTGTGAACACATTGTGCATTAGCATTCTCGTTTTGGGAATTGCATCACTGATCACAACACATTTGCCAAAAATAATTACAGCTTGTTGTGAAGTGAATTGAGAGTGTGACATTTAACTTATGTATGCCCACACATGTCATGGCAGTACAAGTGATTAAATGCATTGGTATGTCCGTACTCACATGTCAAATTTCCTCCATGTGGAGATGTATACACATTTCAGGTTGTTTTGGCTATCATTTTTGTGAACATGCCAATGTGCGTAATGCAAACTCCTCCCACAGTTATGATGAGCTGAACACATAATGTGCATATATGTCTGTACACAGTGCTGTATTTATATTGATAGTTGTCCAGCTTGCACTCAATGGGCTCATTTAGTAATGATTTTGTGCTCAGTGTGACTAATGCTTGAGGTTGTGCAGTAACAGCAGCTACATACAACTCATCATTGATGCTGTTAGCCACATGCGCTGTGTCAGCTAAACACAGGGCTGGGGACACATGATGTAGCAGTGTACCATAGAACATACACATAGTCAGATTTAGATTTGACAGTAGTTATTACGTACATCCTGGCTACATGAATGACTACAGGAGATCAAGGTGTCTATGCATGTCACTTGTGCATTAAGCTGTTTTCCCAGTCCTGTCAATGTTGTGGTTGTGTTAGTCATTATGTAAGATGTTACACACATCTCATCTCTGACTCATTTTTACATGTGTCCCCTGCCAGAATACATAGGAGACGACCACCTGTGTATCGGCCTTTCCCAGAGCTGGAGAACAAGAAGCATTACCATTCAATAAATCTGCAAGTGGTATGCCAAGCGGATCTGATTATCTCCCAAGTATGTGCCAAATTTCCAGGTTCTGCACATGACTCCTACATACTGCGTAACAGCATCATCCCACACTTGATGGAAAATCTGCATCCGGAGCGTGCGTGGCTTGTTGGTGAGTGAGCTGTGTCACGTAGTGTGCTGTATGTGGGACATGCTGGTCTCCTCAAATATTTCTATTACAAACTTGGTCTGTGTTTCTCACAACTAGGTGACTCTGCGTATCCCAACTGGCCTTGGTTGCTGAGCCCACTGAGGAATCCAAGGACACCGGAGGAAGTCCGCTTTAATGATGTCCATGGGAGGACGCGTCGTGTAGTGGAGCGTGCTTTTGGACTTCTGAAGGCTAGATTTCAGTGTCTGGACAAGAGTGGTGGTGAACTACTCTACTCTCCCCAAATGGTGTGTCAGATCATAGTTGCATGCTGCATGCTCCACAACCTGGCCTTGCGCAAAGAGATCCCTCTGATTCTGGACGATGATGATCAGCAGATGCCCCCCACTGCAAATCTACACATGCCCAGTGACGATGATAGTGGTGAGGAGGAAGGTCTTGACCTGCGTCAACAGCTCATCGCCAACTACTTCCCATGAGTGTATGTTACCATTGAGCAACTATGACTGTGTCTGTTTGCTTTGCTGTTAGTGCCGAAGCATAGATGATGTGTTAGGATGCTGGCTGTTGTTGGCACACTGCTAAGGGCTAATGTGTGTGGCACAGTGTTTGTGTTTCAACTTACCTCATGTCTATGTTGATGGTGTTGGTCAGTGTTATGTGGGATGAATATTGTACGGTGCAGACTAGTGATGTGTTGTTTCTGTAATGCCATCATATGACAACTCAATGTCATCTTCTTGTGTCTTTCTAGGTTCCTCCGGCCCATCAATTTCTCATCACAATCAAAGCATGTGGTACATTGAAATCTGAATTAACATTGTACATACTGTGATAAACATGGAACTGACACAAAGGCATAGGTGTGTAAATTGTGTTCATTTTCTATTAGATTGTGTTAAATTGAAAGTGAATGAAAAGTTAGTTGTGCATACTGAGTGTATGAGTTGTCAGTGATGGTAACAAAGACAAATAGAGTAGTCACCAAAATAATGGAATTACACAGTCCAACAAACTCCTGCCATCAACATGGCAATGTTAGGCATTGGATAATCAACAAAGTCAATGTTCAGTGCAACACTGGTGACATCATGGCTGGCTCAGCGACTTGGCTTTGGTTGGTGCTTTGCCATGTGATCCTCCTGTGGTGTTTCTTGGATGTCCCCTCTTGCGCTTGGCAGGGGGGACTCTGCGGCAGGATCCGAGGTATCTGAGGAATCATTGTCTTGTAGCTCACCCCTCTCTGTGGCCGCATCTGAGGTGGTGGGAGTATCAGCAGGCTGGCCACTGGAGGGTGGGTGAGCAGTCATTTGAGCTGCATGTATGTCCCTCAGAACACCCACAAGCTGGCCCATGAGATCTACAAGTTATCCCATTCGGGTGTTCATGGACCTCTACAGCAGGCGGAGATCACGCAGTTCCTCTACAACCTGGCCCATCTGTCCCTGGTTCTGTTGGTACTGACCAAGGACTCTTGCGACAGTGGCCAGGGCTTCTGTCTCAGTGTCCTCCTGGGATTGTCCCCCAGTCACCCTCCCACCTGCCCTGCTGACACGGACCTGTGGCATTGACTGTACACGCACCGCACACTGTCCCCGGCATCCTGTGCTTGGGTGGTGGTGTTGGTAACCACTGAGCCAGGGACAGTGTTGCAGGCAGTGGTGGTGATGGTGGAGGTGGCTGCAGCACAGGTAGTTATAGCAGGGATCAGCATAGTTGTTGTCACTGCTGTGTTGATAGTTGTGGTGATAGTAGTGGGGACAATGAGGCCCTGAGGCGGAGTACGCCCTGGCAGTCCTGAGGGGCCAGGTTGTAGCTCCTCATCCGAGAAACGTAGAGAATCTGCATCTGAGAGTTCACGTTCCGGGGGGAGACTGGCTCTGCTGGTTGGTGGTATTCTCACCAGCTGTTGATTGTGAATCTCCTGTTGAATAGAGGTTCGATTGTCAGTTGAGTACACTCCACAACCTTGGTGACCCAGTTTTGGATGTTTTAGTTGATACGCCAAGCTTTTTACATTCCAATCACTTGGTATTGGTAAAAGATTATCAGCATCATGACATGATGTAGAGGTACATACTTTACTTGTTATTTGTGTGACATGTAAAAAACAACACTTTGACACGTACAGATAGTGTGTTTACAAGGACATGTCATTATCTACCAACTTGGTGCACATCCACTTTGATTTATCCTGGGATATTGTAAACTTATCTGAGAATCAGTTTCAGCAATGCCAAAACTTCCTAATTTCAGTTGGTCATTAGGTCTCGGCTAGGCAGCGCATGCGCTGTCTCGTCGAGAGATGCTGTATACAGTATTGTGGGGGAAGCTCCGCCCACTTTCTGCCCATGCTTTTGATTGGCTCAAATCTGAAATGCTGCATTCTGATTAGTTGCCGGCGCATTAGTCCCGCCTCCTTTCTGCCATGACGTCATTTTTGTCCTTCCATGGCTATCAGCCCCTTTACCTCAGCAACTCTTTTGTTCCCCTGCCTCCCCCTGTTCCCTCCCGCAGTCCGTGACTTCTCTGGCCACCACCACCCCCCCACCCACTCCCGTTCCTGCCTTCTTCGGCGCCCGCATTTTTGTTTACAATGCAATAGGACTCGCGTAAATACGAGTCCTATTGCATTTGTAAATGCTTTTTTCATATGATTGGCTGCCTGCATTCGCACTTTCTTTTCCTGACCTGTCCAGACTCTCGCATGCGCGCGATGCTTTACATCGTGCGCATGCGCGCCAAAGTCTGCCTCTGCCTCTTGTTTTAATAACTTTCAACTATTCAGCTGACCATGCCCATTTCACGAGCGCCGTGCATTCGGCTTCAAATCTGCACTTCCCCATAGGGTGCCCTCCCTCCCACCACCAAAAACAGGCTGCCTATTTAACTCTCCTCCCACCCCCATTGCTCGGTTAATGAGTTCATCATTGGCCGGGTCCAGACTCTCCCGGGTTCACCCTTTATGTTTTGTTGCTGCTTCGACTGCATTTCTCCGTAGGGTGCCCGCCCTCCGACCACTAAAAACAGGCTGCCTAGTTAACGCACCTCCCTCCCCCTCCCCAAACCCTCCCCGCTGCCGGGTTAAGGACACTGCATCTTCATCATCAGCTGGGCTCAGCCTCTCCCGGGATCACCTATACAGCTGCAAGAGCCACGGTGATCAGCCGCTGAGCCTGCCTCAGACCTGCCCACCTGCCCTGCAGCTGCCCACAACACCAGAAAGAGTTGTCGCAGACAGGAACTCTGGACTTTGTGCAGTAAGTATTGGATTGACCCCATGCTGATTTTCTTTTTTTTCTTTTTTTCTTTCTTTTTTTTTTGGCTTAGTAATCGCTGAAATTATCTTTTTTTTCCCTCTCTGAGGATTAACTAAAGAGACTTGGGGCCAAGTTTTCTTTAACAAGGGCAAACAAATACGTGGTTTAACCCCACCCCTACCAGTCCTTTAAAAAACAATCCCGATTTATATTTTGGATATTGGCATCTCATTATTGCACGCAACGTTGCAGCCATTTCAAGTAAGTTGCGCTGGCTTTTCAGTTGAAGCCCAAGTGAAACGCTTTTTTGTGCTGTGCCTCACCTGATGAAATTCACAGATGTATCTTTCTTTCTTTAGAAGCCTCTGACTTTTCCTGTAGTTTTTCGACTTCCACTGTTTTCCTTTCCTAACAAAATACGTGATTTTGCCCAGAATTCTAAGAATGTCAGTCAGATGTAGGGCCTGGCCTTAGAACTCTCTTCGTCCAGGTTCTTAAAATAGTAGTTTCAATACTAGACATCATCAGCCTTGATAGGTCGTGTAATTATTAGTATAACAATAAAGAATAACCGATCTTCCTGGATTGTTTAGTTGTCACCGACGCCGGCTCGTTGTGATTCACTGTGCTGCTGGCACTGAAATTATGAAAATGTCACACATAAGTAACCTGAAACCTTGGCAGTTATGCACCGTCGTAATACTATAACGGCCTTGTCACATTTAGGATCAGCTTTCCACGTGCCCGTGCCAGACCCAAGTAAAAAGGGGTGCACATTTTGCTCACACTCGAAATGCTTCTCACGACAACCCCTCCTTTTATTTCCCACCTGGCCCCCCAGTCACAGATACACGCCCAGGCAGAGCAGCCCTGGCTAGGTGGTGACAGCAACCTAGCTACTAATAGTGCAGCAGGTACAGTGGAACCGTGTCCAGCGAGGGGCCAGTGGTACTCAAATCATGGCTGTATTTGACTACCCAACTGGTTAGGGGGTGAGTGGAGGGCTTGCATTCCTTGATGGCACCTTTGCTTTTCCACTGCTGGGATCCTGCAGAGAGAGAGAGAGCGCAGTGTGATCCTCCAAGCATAAATGCAACGTTTCCCTCAACCCACCCTTTCTCTGTGCATGAAGTGAGGCTCCATTCATATCCTTATCTGAACTAGGGAACACTTAGGCCCTTTTTACAACATTGTTGAGCGACTTGCAACAGTGAGGCATCTCTGACCCCTGCATACAACCAACACACATGTGTGAGGCTTGCCCTATCAGCGCTCTCAGATGTAAACACCTGTACCCAGTAACTTTGGCAGGGGTGACCTAACCCCTTCATCCGGAATGACACGCACTCATTAGGCTGGGCAGGATGCTTTGCAATCAAAGTTTCTTACTTTAATATTTCTTTTAGTGCTACAGTGCCCTCAGTGAAGTTTTATCTGCTAACACTATATTAGTGCATTTGCAGGCTTTCATCTTTCTTCCTTAGCGCTCTTCCCACTCGTTCCGGCCCCCACCACAGTTGTATCAAGGGCAGTGAAGGGTGGTACTGCTAGAACAGTAAATGTTTCAGCACCCAAGCTAATATGCTGCATAGATAAATACATATAAGGTCCCAAAGGCGAGACCGATTGCATTGCAAATGCTTGTTTTTGTTTGCAATCATGTAGTTTTGTTTGTTTGACAGATTGTCCATGCATGTGTTGTGTTCATATGAGCCTTCATGCTTTGAAACCATGTGACTCACACATTGCATTGTGTGCTTTGCATGATTGGGCCCTGAATTTATTTGCATGTGACTTTGTGATTCAAAGTGTGATTTACGTGACATTTACATGGGCTTAGCTGTGTGCGCACTGGATGTGACATATGGATCTGTACAGAGTTGGCTAACAAGTGAGGGATGTGGTGGTCATATGGCTCCATGCACTTTGAGAATGATGACAGGGTGCATGCACTGACTACCTACCGGTTAGGTGGCACTGTGGAGGGAGATGGCTGCCACATGGTTCTGGGTGGGGGGAGTGTTCCATCCTGCTCAGCTGTGAGGCAAGGGGGCCTGGTGGGAGTTGTAGTGCTGGCTCCCTGTACACACCCACCCCTCCCTGTTGAGAAGGCTACCTACCTGTAAGGTGAAGCATAGCAATGAAATGGCTGCCACATGGTTCTGGGATGGGGGAGTGTTCCATCCTGCTCAGCTGTGAGGCAAGGGGGGCTGGTAGGAGTTGTAGTGCTGGCTCCCTATACACTCCCACCCCTCCCTATTGAGATGGCTATCTACCTCTAAGGTGAAGCATAGCAATGAAATGGCTGCCACATGGTTCTGGGTAGGGAGAGTGCTCCATGCTGTTGGGGAGGGAGGCCAGAGGGCTTTGTGGGAGTTGTGGTGATGTTGTCAGGTCCCAACCCCCTCCCTAGTGAGCTGACTACCTACCTGTTAGGAGGCACTGTGGAGGGAGATGGCTGTCACATGGCTCTGGGATGGGGGAGTGTTCCATCCTGCTCAGCTGTGAGGCAAGGGGGCCTGGTGGGAGTTGTAGTGCCGGCTCCCTGTACACACCTACCACTCCCTGTTGAGAAAGGTACCTACCTGTAAGGTGAAGCATAGGAATGAAATGGCTGCCACATGGTTCTGGGTGGCGGGAGTGTTCCATCCTTCTCAGCTGTGAGGCAAGGGGGCCTGGTGGGAGTTGTAGTGCTGGCTCCCTGTACACACCCACCCCTCCCTGTTGAGAAGGCTACCTACCTGTAAGGTGAAGCATAGGAATGAAATGGCTGCCACATGGTTCTAGGTGGGGGAAGTGTTCCATCCTGCTCAGCTGTGAGGCAAGGGGACCTGGTGGGAGTTGTAGTGCTGGCTACCGGTGCACCCCCCCCCCCATGGACATGTTGCTAGCTACCCTTGATGTGAATCAGAGGAAGGAAATGGTAGATATGTGAGATATGTTTTGGGAAGAGTGAGTTGTACATAAGTGAATTTAGGTGTAGAAAGTGTAGCTTTATAGTTGTGCAAGACAGTACATGGCAGTGTGTTGGAATACATTTGTTGTGTACTTACCAGTCTCCACTCCCCCAGCTATTCCTGTGAGACTATCTGAATGCAGGATGGCAAGCACCTTCTCCTCCCATTCAGTGAATGTTAGTGGTGGAATGGGAGGGCCACCGCCAGTCCTCTGAGCCGCCTTATGGTTCCTGTTGGCATGGTATTTCACCCTGGCTTCGAGGTCATGCCACCTCTTCTTGATGTCACGCAGTGTGCGCAGGGTGGTCCCTACTGCATTGACTTTGTTGACAATCCTTTCCCACATTTGATTTTTTGTGGTGTCTGTTGGTCTATGCTTCCAAACAAATGTGGTTCTACTCTAATTATCTCATCTACCATCACTGACAACTCATTGTCTGTGAATTTAGGCATTTTTTTCTGTGACATGGTGTGTGATGTGCAAAAAAGTGGCAAGTGCAGGTAGGAAGGTGGTGGTGGAGATGTGTGAGGTGTGTTGGAAGTGTTGGTGTGTGTGGTTGTGATGGTGTGTTGTGTGATGATTTGCCTCTTCTTTCAGCTGTGGTGTAAGGCCCTTCACTGCTGGAGTTGTGCAAAGGATGATGGTCAGGGAAGGGGTTGGTTTGATACTCAGCTATGTGGGTGTATAAAAATGAGGATTGCCTGTCAGGTGTATTTTCCATGTTGACTAGGGTTTTCATTGGTTTTCAATACGTTGGGGGGTGTCATTGGGGCATGTCAGATGTGTTTGAGGGCAGCGGAGAGGACATGCACACTTGGTGGCCTTGTCATGTAGTTGCATTCAGCCGCCATTCATCTTTTCGCACGACCGCAGCGGTCGTAACGCAATGATCGTTACACCAGGTCCGCCATCTCAACATAATTTCACTTGCGGTCATTCCACGTGAGGATCGGCCATTTTGATGCATTCCGCTGCTTTTCCGTCTGCTGCGGTTGGAATTTCTGTTTTTCCGGACCAAGCGGACGGTTTTTTGTGAAACCCAACCGCCGCAGTCGAATTTCACGTTCATCGCATCGTAATGTCACCGCCGGTTTTTCCGCTGAACGTGCGGGCGTTTTTTTTCCGGAGGCAGGGTGGTCGGAGGGCTTTTCCGTCCGCCATCGTAACGAACCCCTAGGTAGCTACAGTTAGGACCTAGTTTCCATAGGAAGAGTGTTTTTGTTTTGCCAATATCTTTGGCGCCATTTGATGAATCATCACGAAAGTTTCCAAACTAATGTGACACTCACTTCAGTTGGTGTCTGGAAAGTTTAGGGGTGATCTGTGAAGTGGGGGCCGAGAAAAAGGGGGGGTCCCAAAGTGTGTTTTTCCCATGTTAATTCCCATAGGGTTTTTATGTCGAGCCTAGAGGCAGCACGCATGCGCTGCTCTGCGAGGCATGCTATAATCCCTCTGTGTGTAAAGGCCACACCCACCACTTTACATTTGTTGTTTGGGCTGCCTTTCAAAATTGCTTTCTTTTTATTCGTGAAATGTTGTTCTTTGTCCCGCCTTTGGGCGTGCTTTCAGTTTCGTGGCAACTGACCCTGTTACAAATACCCTTATGGTCGACTTTATATATACTTTGTTCGTTGGACTCTTTTTTTTTGTCATTCAATGCTCCTGTGCCATTTCTCGCTTGCCCGCTGCTCTCTCCTTCCCTTCACGAATATTTATGATGTGCTCAGAGCGTAAGAGCTACCAATGTCATGTTGCCTTCACTTCCGCCCCCTCCTGTTGTCCTTGTTTACCACCTCCCTCGTCCCTATTTTATTTATACTTGCTGTCAGAGGATTGATATATGTTTCTCCCCCCCATGCCCCCCACTCAAGCTCCTTTGTTCACCGGCCATACTGGGTGCTGCACCATAGGCTGCCGGCCGGCTCTTTCTTGCTGTAAAGTTCAAAAGAAGCAATGTTTCCGTGCACTCAGTAAAGAAAATTGTTTTACCAGAGCGCCATTCCCCAGCGTCGCTCCCCTGCTGATACATGGATACGAAGGGACTGGAGGCTGCGAGACTGTGGACTTAGTGGTGAGACGGGGGTGGTGGAGGCAGCTCTTTTCCTCATTCCTTCCCTTGGCCCCCCTCCTTGCCCCCCCAATCATTAATCATACCATGTCTGAGTAGCGTATTAATCGTACTCATGTCTGGTCTTACAGTGATAAAGAGGCATTTCATGTGCTGTAAATCAGCAAAGCTTAAAAGCGCTGCTAACTGATGTTAACATTATTTCTGCAGGACACTCGTGTTAGCCTTTTTAAGTGACCAAGAGTGATAAGTATGCTACGCCAAGTTTCGGGATACGACCTAGGTGTGAACAAATTTTCCTAGTACATGTGAGCCAACCCACGAATATATCTTAGAGATTTACGTTCTCAGACAGAGTGCAGATTTCAACTGCGGCATGAAAAATACATTCTTGCGATAAAGAGTGGACCGTTTTGCAGCCGATACTTCCAAAATTACTAGTGTTGTATGACTATTTTAGTGAAGTTGATTGTCGCGTTAATTAAAAACAATCGCAGATGGAGGTGGATCCGAGATACGCAGATGCCTTGGTTTTCAGACATCCAAAGTTGCTACGAGTTTGTCTTTCCGGGTAATGAAAAAATAAAAGAGCAGTGAGGAAAAGCAGGGGGGTTTGAGCGAGTTTGAAAATAGTAAAACATTCAAATTTCAAAATCACCAGAATCTCCACTGTCCGTTTTGGGGATAGAACACCAACTACGAGGCCTTACAGTTAACTTCTTGGCCTATAGTTACTTCTGATTGTCTCTCTACCCAGTGTCATCTTAAGGAAATTTGGGGTCCCGGCAAGACATTTCAACAAAGTTTAACATAACATTTAGTATTCTTGGCATCATGTGGGCTTGAATTAGCAGAAAATTGACAATAAAATTCAAAGTTTTTACAAACCGGGCCCCCAAAGTATGCCTTGCCTGGGGCCTCCAAAATTCTCAAGATGACACTGGGTGGGGGGCACGTTAACCTTAGGAGGAGTACAGACATGGTCTGGTGAAGCACAAGTGGAGCCACCAAAAGATGAAAATCAGGCAACAAATATGTGAAAAAATATAAGACTCCTTAAACTTATTTTTTTCCCAACATTTTTCAGATAAGTACATACATGCTACTGAATTGATTGGCAATTAATGGATGTATGTTTTCAAATCATGAAACATTCAATAATAAATACCCCCATGCTCTGACGACTTTGCCATGGGTTACCCGAAATGTGCGAGTTTTCAAGGCAATATAAAACCGTGAAGGTCGATATTCAAAAACAAAAAGCTTCTAATGCAATCTTAGAATGTCTCATAGGCTACACATAAGCGGAAGTAGGATGGTGGCTACTATTAGTAAAAAAAGAAAACTTTAAAGCATTAAAATATGCCACATTTCCTTCAGATCATTTTTATTTATTAGAAAAAAGATAGTATAGTAATGTGAAAGTTGCACACATAGAAGGAATTCCTTTTCAGGACATGTACTGGACAGACTGAGCATACAAACAATGATCCTATGTTGTTCTACATCCTGGGAAGACCTTAGTCTGAGATCTGGAGCCGTCAGTCTTTTCCCATTGGCACACATGTCAACTCTCCTTGTTTAGCAGCAGGATAGTCCAGAAATGTCATTTCTCCACTTGCTTTACATTTGCCTTCCAAAAATATCCCTCTTTCCAATGCAAGTCAATGTTATGTTATGGTAACAAATATTTGCATAGTGCTAGATTGTCATTAATATAGCCTAATGGCAACACCGAGGCATTCAAATCATTGTTAATATAACATAATATCGATGGGTATACACTCATGTTATTTATAGAACAGGCACACTAGCAAGGTTGTAACAAGTTTAAAGGTTTTTCTTTTTCTTTTTTATATTAGGTTTGGACATAGCTTCGTACAGTAGCATCTGCTGTTAATCTCTGTAGTGACTTAATGTCGTCATTGTTTGGTAGTAATGTTGAGCGTGGCGACTTGCCCCCCCACCTAGCGGGCACAATAATGCAAATGGAGATGCACTACATTTTGTACTTTAATATGAGTATTTACAGTTGTACGTTGTGTTGTGTGTTAAACGAATAAAGATTATTCCAAAAAATATATATAACATAATATCGATTTGCATTGCAAAGATCCATTTTTGAAAGACAAAAGTAAAAAACATGGAGAAACAGCAGTATTATGACAACAATTCCCATCTTTCTGCTGCAAAATATGCAGAATCTAGTTCTTGAGTGTTATCAAATATTGGTATATATTCAATTGGCCATTTCTTTAAATACATTCCTATCATGCCACAAAATTCAACAACACACCACATAATTCAACGCCACTGCACGCCCCTCCCAAACACACAATTCCATTGCTCATAATTACACTCCATGATGCACAATCCCATTTTCCATCATTCCAGTGCACTCAATACCATATAATTACTATCCACATTATTCCACTGCACACCATAACACATAATTCCGTCACACAACTCCACACCACACATTTTTACACCACACAATTCCACAAAAAACCATTGCAATCCAATCCACATACTTCCACTCTACACCACATACATCCACTCCATAACACATAGCTAAAAGACATTGTCATTTACAACGCCAATAGCTCTCGAATTGCCAAGACCTATTGGCTTTCTATAACAAAAAAAAAAAACTCTCAAAAAAGAGAGACCTATTGGCTTTGCCAATGCTTGTATCTCAAGTCTGCGCCACAGACGTCTACCACTCAACAACTAGACCGCTGACCAAGAAGCGAGTGCGCAGGCGCAGACCTCTCCTTTCACGGAGGGAGCCCCTAAGCCGTGTCTCCTTTGCCCCACCGGTCCGGTGAGCGCAGGTCATTTATTTATTTATGTGTTTTTATATAGCACGAACTTTACCTGAAGGTGTCAGGGTGCTTTACAATAGAACCAGCTACATTACATAAGGACTTCGGAGTACATGAATTACATTAAAGATACAAACAGATAACTTTAAACTCACAAAGAATGGTAGTAAGTGCATACGTCTAGTATAGATACTAGCGGTTAGAGTTACATATATACAAGTTGCAAATTCACTCAAGATTACATTTTAAGAAGAGTTGAAGCGATTAGGGTTGGACAATTATATATTTCATATTTACAGAGCATGATTGTCCTAACGGGACGAGCGGGGGTTCAAGGCGCTAGAGCTGCTGCTCCGGTAAGTCCCTGCTGGGAGCGGGAGCAGGCGGGACCAGGCGTGAGCGCCCTGGCGTGAGGGAGTGCGCAGGTTTATTTCATGTATTCTTATACTTCTGTACCAAGCTTCCTGGATGGGTGTTTGAGGGCCGAGCTCTTGGACCGGTGCTGGCTCGGTTGTCTCTCCGTGTGCCCTCGTTGGTGGGGCCTGGCGCTCCTTCAGGGTGGTGGGAGATCCTGTCAGTGATTCTCCCTCCCATGCTGGCCTGCCCTGGGCCTTGTCCCCCCGTAGAGTGCGGGGTTTGTCAATGTTCTCGAAGGAGCCCTTACATGGCTTGTTATCACAAGTCTGTTTAAAAATGCACACTTTGGAGCCCTTTCAGGACAAAGCCTCGGCAAATCCTTTTACGCACAAGGATTTGCAAATTTAGAAAGGCTGCATTGAATTCAAGATGGGTCAAGGGCCAAAAAAGAGTAGGAGGTCACTGCATTTTGATTAAGGGCCAGCAGACAACGTGGCAAGCAGGAAGTAGCCTCAAACTGCTGTTAAGCATTTCGAATGCAATAGGTCTCTCATTTACGAGAGTTTGAGCTATTGGCATTGTAAATGACAATGTATTTTACCTAAGTGTTTTGAAAACCTGTAAGCGGTGTGTAAACACGCACTCTGTACTTCTAGTCCTGCTTACGAGAAGCAAGGCTGGCAGTAACTGCGCCTCTTTTACTGCCAGCCTTGCACCTCGTAAGCAACGACTAGAAGTAGAAAGTGAATGTTTACCCACCGCTTGCAGGTGTTCAAAACACATAAATAAAAGGCATTGTCATTTACAATGTCAATAGCTCAAACTCTCGCAAATGCGAGCACTATTGCATTGCAAATGCTTGTTTAACATGACTACAGCCCGAACCACTGACGGAATTACACCAAATTTGGCAGAAAGGTAGATATTAGTCCAGAGAAGTGCCTTTTTGTGATTTGGTGTAAATCCTTTCAGTAATGTTAGAGCTATTAACAAAATCCAAATTTGTATATCTAGGGGCACGGATCCTCCTGATGTCAGAATGGTTGCCAACACTTCAACCAGGAAGTGTTAGCAGCCATCTTGCCGAGTCCCACAAAAAACATAAAAAATATAGAAAAGGGTGCAGGGTAGGAATACTTTGACCCCCTAGGTGTTGTGGTGGGCTGGGGTTAAAAAAATGTTTTTCCAATGTTGCTGCAAAATCGCGGGTGGACCCGTGAATTTGCAGCAAAACTGGAAAAAAACAAGCGCGGTCTCCCATGCTTGTTTTTAATTAAGCCCCCTGGGTGGGTCAGGTCCTGTGGGCATGCCTCCTTTATTAAATTAAAAGGAGGGGGGCGCACGTGGCCCCCCTCCTTGGGGATTTTTAAGCCCCGGGGACCACCACCTCCCCGGGGCTTATGTTAAGTTTAATGCAGGGGCGCAGCACATACCCCCCAGGCCCCGGGGACCAACACCTCCCCGGGACTATAAAGAAAATGAATAGGGGGCAATTTGGACCCTCCCCGGGGACCACCACCTCCCCGGGGCAACAATTAACATTAAAGAGGGGGTTAGCGCAGACCCCCGGCCCCAGACCATCACCTCCCCAGGGTTACAATTAACATTAAAGATGGCCAATTATGGCTCTAGTGTCCGCAACCCGCTAGGGGTGCCCACCCCTTGGACATAGCTGTTTGCTTTTGTTTGGATGGAGCTCACGGCTCCTGCCAAGCAAAAGCAACCACTCTGGTTCCAGCGGGTGCGAGCTGTCAAAGTGCTCCCACCTGTTGGAAGTGGAGGTTTCATCTCTTTCCCTGCCCACAGATATGCAGGCAAGGAAAGAGATTAAACTATTGCTCTTGCACATAGGGAGCTGCATTTCCAGCAGCTCCCTGTGTGCAATAGAAATGCCGGCTACAGCAGGAGGTGGGGAGCCAGCTGGGAACTCAGGGCCTAGAGGCTCCCCCCGAAGTCATATAGCACACTGGGTGTCCTGGGTAGGCTCCAGGGCACCCAGGTGTAGGAAGGTAGGATCCTTCTGCATGGTTACCCCCACTTTTTTGCCTGGTGCTAAGCTGTTTTTGACTAGTCTGAATGGGAACCTGCTAATCAGGACCCCAGTCTCTTTGCTTTCTCCCTTAAATTGTTGTGGTGAGTACTTAGGTACATCCCAGATTGGATACTGGGGTACCCTTATCAGTCCCTAGTATATGGTACTAAGGTACCCAGGGCATAGGTACCCCAGAGGTCCCCCATGGGCTGAAGCATGTATTATGCCAACCATGGGAGACCATTCAAAATGGAACTACAGGCCTGCCATTGCAGCCTGTGTACGCTGGTGCTAGCACCACTTACTAAAGATATAGGTTTCCTATATCTAGGGTTGTAAGTGAAGCAGCCATATACCAAATAGAGGGGCACTGCATAATTATGCGATGACTATCTCGAAACTGGCTGCAACGAATCCTATCATGTTTGGTATCAAACATGTTGGAATCATACGGTATGATTCCAAGCACGGGAAGAGCCCTCCGTTAGGCTCTCAGTGTTCCCGGTGCCAGCCTTCTAGACCCGGACAGCACAAAATGGCTGCTGCTGACCAGAGACACGATTCTGCCTTCATGCTGCTGAGCCAAGCTCGAGCAGGGGAAGGCAGAACAATAGGCATCCTGTCACAGGGAGGTGTGACCACCTCCCAGACAGGATTTAGTGTATTGGGACCGGGCGGGTGTACTTGTGAGCGCCACTGACTCTACATGAGGGGCACATTTGGTGCCTCCTTGCATAGTCCAGTTCAAATCAGCTCTGCGAGGCGTTGGCTCCCGCTCTGGTGCGAAACTGGACAAAGGACATGGGAGTTACCTCCCCCCTGTCCAGACCCTCCCCTGGGAGGGTCCCCTGAATCATCCCAACCCTTTCCTTAGGGTACTTAAGGGCTTACCTGTGGGTGGATCCCTAGATTCGTCGTGGGACAAGATTCTGATCAGACACCACTTCTTCTTCTACCGTCTGGGCACTCTGGAGTTCGCTGGACTTCGCTTGGGCTGGACTTCATCTCCCTTCCAGTCTGCTGCATCGTCTGTGCCTGTGCACCATACAGAAATCTTCCAAGGCCTGTGGGCATCAAACACACCTGAAGGAATCTCCCTAGAAGTGAAGGAGTCACTTCCCTGCATTCGCAGGCACTGCAACTAAGTTGACCGGTCTGCTGATCCTGTGCTCCTCCGGACTCCGAAAGGTTCTGCAACACAGGTGGTGGTTCTCCACAGCTCTCGAGGCCTGCCCTGCCCTCTCACCAAGTTTGAGGCCAGTATTCCTCGTGGGGGCTGCAATAACCTAATCCCTGTGCACTGCGTCAACTTGCAGTTGCAAAGGCTTGTTGGCTTCCTTCCACCAAGATCTTCAGGCTCCACATAGCCCCAACCTCAAGCACCTCCAGTGACCAAAGTCTTTGTTCACATCGCATCATTTGCACAGTGGCCTGCATCTTTTGGTGAGCTGCTCGAGGTCCTCTTGTGACTCCAGTGCCCCTGGTCTGAGGGTCCTGTTGAGGGTCATCTTTGTTTCTTTTTGGCTCCCCTGATTGCTCGGGCCTGCCCTGACTCCCCGCTTGTGTTGAGTCCTCTGGACCTTGCTGGTCCCGACATTGCACCATCTTCGGCTTCTGCGATGGTTGCATTTGCCAAGGCTTGTTGGTGCTCCCGCCGGACACCGCCCCTCAGCACTTGAGATCCAATGTGGAACAGCTTGTGCACAGCTCCTGGTCTTCCTCAGCATCACCTGGACCTCACAGCTGCAGAGTCAAGGTCATCGTCAACTCTCCTGCAACACCCGACATCGGAGGGCATTCGTCTTCCAAGTCTCCTGGTCATTCCTGAGTGACATAGACTCTGCCCCCTCTGCTTGCAGGTACATCTCAACTACAATCCACCTTCGGATTCCACCAGACACTTTCTCCTTCGTCAGCAGCGGAACGTCCCGGAAGTCCTCCATTGGGTTCTACGGCGGTTTCCGACACTACTTCACACCTATGCACCCAGCTTCCCTAGTGTAGGTAATGTGGGTACTAGGGTATCCACGGATGGGGTGGCTCTCCAACCTTCTGTCTTCCACGGGGTTTCTTCAGGGTCCACTGGGAAGGGTTTGTAATCTTTAAAACTCCAACCGCGACTTACATGTTGATTTGTACGGAGCATGCAGTTGTGTTCCCACACTGCACACGCTCTCTGTGGGGTTTCTAGTCACTCACCTTGGGTGGTTCCTTGGGTCCCCAGCACTTCTACGTCCTCTCAGCATTGTCTTGACCCGAGTCGTGGTTCTTATACCACTTTCTTAGTATATGGTGTGGTCCCTCCCTGTGGTCCACTGTGTATTCTGTGCTATTTACTGCATTTCTTTGCAAAGTATTGTTTGCATTGTGCACATCTCCGGGTAGGAGATATTTGTGTGTGTTAGAGAGTATTATATAATAAATACATATTTTTATAAATACCTTGTGTGGCTCTTTTTCACTTAATGTATACATATAAGATTTCATTCTGGTAAAACAAGCTGCTTTACACTCCTTCTGGACTATGCCTGAAGGCTGCTCTCCACAGCTACCACTTAGAGAGCTTCTAAGGTTGTCTAAGACCTCTTAAATCACCATAAGGGTTGTCTGGACTGGTGCAGGGTACCCACTTACATAAGTGGACATCATATACCAGGCCAGCTTCTCATACCAGGTTTCAACAATAACACTGTATGTCCCTAATATCCAAATCAATATTGCACACAGTAGTATTACAGAGAGAGCAGACTCGCTTGGCTGCAGTTGTTAACGGCCAGAGTTGCACACCAGTGATAGAAAATGGTTACGCATTAAGCTATATTAAAACTGTCTCTCCAGAAAATAATGTGCAAAGTAAAAATTGGATTCTTTAAAGTGACGGATAATGCACACTGAGATGGCTTCAATTAGAAATCACCACAAAAAGCAAAATAATGTAATCATAAATGCAGGCATTTAAGCCTGCACGCGTTAAGTGCTCATTTGTAACTTTGTCTTACCTGGAGAGTACTAAGAGTTTCTTCAAAGGACACAGGTGTTATTGTGCAGATTATGACAGTTTTTGCATTACCACTCATGGAGTATTGGAGAATTCTTGTCAGCTCACTGTCTCTGCAATTAATAACCCTCTGAAAAAAAAGATAGATCAAATGTAATAGTTAGAATGCATCCCATCATGGTTCAAGACAACCAATCATCTCAACAGTTCAAATACAACTCCATTCCACTTACAAACCCATACAGCCACTAACACACCCACTTACTCACCCATACACCAATCACACACCCACTTACACACTCATATAGCCTCTCACACCCACTCAGACACAGAACCACTGACACACCCTTCCTCTAAGGTTACAGGTTATAGTTAGAAAAATAATACTGAAAAAACCATAGAAATTCACTTAAAAAAAAGGTTAGAGGGACGTTACAGTTAGTAAATGGAATTTAAAAAATGTAGAAATTCACAGAAAAAAACAAAGGTTACAGGGGCGTTATAGATAGGAAATAGAATTTTTAAAAACTTAGAAATTTACTGAAAAAGCAAAAGGTTACAGGGACGTTATAGTGAGGCTCAGATTTCACTAGTACAAAACCATAGAAATTTAGCAGTTATAGTTACCTGAGCTAACTATAACTTACGCCCCTGCATAGCACTGCTTATGACCTCACATATTACATCACTCATGACATGGTCAGTGACATCACTGATGACATCTCAAATGACATTACTGATGACAAGGGATGATGCAACAAGTGTAGATGGGTGCAGAGGGTGCAGATCAATAGGTGGGGGAAAAGGTAAAAGGAAAAGGAGATGGGGTGAGCTGTGCTTACCATTATAGAGTTTCAGAAAGTTGGGGCTGTTCTGAGTGACTGGTCGTCCACCTAGGAAAGAATACTTAGGTTCACTTTCCAGGCAGGGGCGCCCGCCACAAACAAAGTATGGTGGGGAGGGTCGAGGGAACACGGGAGGGGTCTCGCGGGGGTGGTTAATAATATATATATTTTTTTTTTAAAAGAACTTCCTCCAACTTGCCGGCTGCCTCCTGCATCGCACCTCCTCTCTTCCTGGTCCCAGCAGCCCCTGGGACAGACTCCCATCCAATCCCCATGCTGCAGAGCAGCGTGAGGATTGGCCTGAGTGGGCTGGAAAGACGCTCTGCTCAGACCAGGGAGTCTGTGGGGTTTCTCCAGCCCGGCTGTTCAATGCAGTCGGGCTGGAGAAACCTATGTGCGCATGTGGGTTTTGGCCAGCCTGAGATGGCCAGCCAAACACATATGCACACTTAGGGAGTGCACATAGCACTCCTCCACCCCTCTCCCATGCCTCAGCCCCGCCCCTCCCTACAGCGGTGGCTCAGAGACAGGCAGTGGGGCGATGCTCCTCCACCATTGCGGAAGAGCCGCCGCTGTTGCCAGGGCTAGAATTATTGAAAGAGATGAAGAGGGGTTTGTGCGAGATAAAAATGTGTTGGTCTGGTATGTGGGTAGACATTACAAAGATTGTTGGAAGGAGAGTACGGTATGGATGTTAATGCCGGCAGCCACTGGCAAGGCCAAGAGGTCAATTAATAGGGAAATGTAGGCTTTTTGAAGGAAGGTTTTAAAATGCTGAGACATGGCAATATCAAGTTTGAGGTTTATGAGCTTTCTATGGATAATGGGGTGCATGTGTCCTTTATAAGCAACAAGCTGCTTGTTGGATCTGAGGGAGATAGTGGTGGAGTTGCTCTGGAAGAATTTAGGAGGTTGTGGCATAGGGCTGGAAGCAGGAGGAGTAGGGAGTGGGGTGGCAGGGAAACTCCTGGGAAGGTTTTTTTCTGTGGTGGCCTTAGGGACAGGTCAAGTGAGATAGAAGGGTTGGCTAGGTTCCTGAAGCCGCTTTTTACAGACTCAAATGACCGTTTATTGTGTTTGCTCCATCTCACCTGATGTTCAGCACATAATGCTTAATGATTAAACTGCAGTTTTCCCTTGATCTAACTACCCTAACCTGCTCAATATTTTGACCTACCCCACTTTTTTCAGAGCAGCTTCGAAGGGAGAGATTCTTCAAGCTCCCTACCTGGTGCCAGTGCTTATTGGTTTTGCATTAGTAACACTAAGACTGCGTTTTGAAAGAATTTCAGCTGCCTATCAAGTTGATAGTATCAACGGAGGTATTGTTTCTTCTCCATCTGTAACAAAGTGCTTTGTCACTGCCCCTGTTTTCCGACTAAAGTCCAAGTTCCCAACGCCCGAGTCCTGTGGAGTCTCGTGACGCTGCAGATGCCTTCGAATCGGACGTAAACCGTCACGGAACACTTCCGGAGTGTCTCTTTCTTAGCCCATATTTGATGGTTCGCGGCGCCTACAACTCCCTGAAAGCCTCTATCATTTGGGCAGAATCTGCTAGTGGAGGTGGGATGTCGCCTTTCACCCCGCCTTTAATTGGTCTAAAAACACGGCGATCAAGGAGCAGTGACGTTGGCTTGTTGTCAGTCAGAGGAAAGTGAGACCCAGAAGCAGGGAGAGGAGATTCAGCATCCTAGATCTGAGGCGAGAGAGGCATCCACAGGTCAAGACCGGTCAGCCTTGAAGAATGGCCGGTGAGAGGGTACCTGGGCCCCGGGGGAGGCATTAATCAAATATAAACGGTGTCATTCATCCCTCTGATTCGCACGTGCCATGCTATTGTATTGTAATGTGCATTCATAGGGCGCTTTCCACCAGTACACGTTTAATAATGTTGAACTTCATACTGAAAAGAGATTACAGCTAGGTTGTTCTTCCTCTTAAAAACTCGGCCGTTGAAATAATCAGTTTCAAAGTGTACAGACTGCCTCTGCTCTTAAAGCAATATGTACTTAATGTCTTATTATAATAATTCAGATTTTTGCTTATACTTTTCCATCCCCTAATAATTTTGTCTGTTGATTTTTAAAAATGGAAATATTCTGTATTCATTCTTTGAAGGTGATTACTAATTTCAAAACATTAATATTTCTTGCAGGTTATATAATATTGTATGGATAAGATATGGTCTGTTTATCCGGTTATTTATCTGTAAATGGTTTAGAATGTAGAATAGTTGATGACAGAACATAAAACCGCTGGGGCTGAGGGGCACTGAAAATTATCAGTGACTTCTGCCGCATTGATAAAGCCTGAAAACCAATAACCAGAATTTTCTTTCAGTGACAGACTTTGGAGCTTCTTATTGAATTCCTAGTGAATGTGGATAGTGAAACTAATCTTGCACACATCCAACACAAACAAGTCAATAATTAGAATATGCTCTAGGAAGCCTGGTGCCATGTTGTGAATCCTCTAAAGTTCACCACATTTGATGCATCATCCCTTGACAAAGGATTAGCTGCACATCCCCACTATCATCCCCCCTTCTCCCCTTTATCAACCCCCTGAACATGGCATGCTGAAAGATAATATTTTGCGTCATACCCTCGTAGGTAGCAGCAGGCACGGCCCGTGGTAGGAGTGCCGGTCGGGCGGTGACGTGGGGCGGGGGAGGGGCAGGGTGGGGGGTAGTAAACTACGGATTAAGGCCGAATACAGGTAAGTGAACATTTAAATAAATAAAACGAATTTCGTTGTGAGCGCTGCATCGCCAAATGAAATTTGTAAAGGATTTCTAAGCCCGTTTTATGATTTTGAATGATGTTTTTATAGCGCAGAATATATTTTGGACAGAAGAAATAGTGATTTAGCGTTTGCAAAGCCTGTCATTTAGAGCTGTGAGGGGTTTGTGATTCCTAAATCATTTACTACATCTGCTCCATACATCTTTGCAGGAGTAATTGGCTTTTCCCTCCCTCACAAAATATTAAATTTGCCTGCTGTCTCCTGTTTTTACCATCACTCCCTGCAAGGATAAATGTTACTGTTTTTTGGCAGGAAAGCAAAAACCCATCAAACGAGCCCTCATCGTCTTTGCTCACGAGGAGCGAACTTCATTCAACTATGCTATGAAGGAGGTGGCAGAGAATACGTTGAAGCAAAAAGGATGGGAGGTGACTGTGTCGGATCTGTATGCCATGAATTTTAACCCTGTGCTGTCACGTAAAGATATAAAAGGTAGTGCAAGCTGGTGCTATTACGTGCAAGATTCTTGGAACCTCTATTCAACATTTCTCTCTGCTCCTATCATGTTACATCCGCTATTTTCTCTATCAGGTAGTCCCAAGGACCCAACCCACTTCATATATGCATATGAGATGGGCGAAGCTTGGAAAGAGGGCTCACTAAGTGATGACATTGCAGCAGAACAGAAAAAGTTAGAAGCTGCTGATCTCATTATATTTCAGGTAAATGATAACCTTCAAACATAATCCCATACAAGACAAAAGAGTCAAGAACTTTAAACACAGCAGACATTTGTTAGCTGCGCCCACAACTAAATCAGGAAAATACTTCATTGGTGGCTGGATCCATGTTAGATTTTCTTGATATCCACATGGAATGAGGTTGGATTAAATGAGACGAAATTGTAATATATTATATATTTAATCGTTTTCCCAAAAATGTGGCATGGATTCACTCCTCATGAAGTATGTACACCACAGAATGATGCATAATGTTCTTTTGGAATCTGTTTTTCAGTGTCTGTAAGGTAAATGCTGCAGCACAATTTAAGTTATTAATGAAAGAATTTGATTAAATTATAGAACCACTAGCAAAGACCCAGAATGAATTCAAACAAATGTCTATGAATATGCTAAAGGCGGGACACTTGATCAAATCTGTAATACTAGACATTGTAGAATCAACCAGTTTCAGAAAGAGTATGATTGTGTGCAGTGAAATGTGGTGGGCAATGACACCTTATGTTATGTTAGGTCTTTTGATTTTTTTTTGTAAAGTGTGTCATACACCAATTATGTCTTCTAGGCACTGTAGACAGTACAAGACCTTAATAACAAGTTTAGCATCAGTGAAGATGTTCTATAAAGAGAGCATGTTTAGAACTTCCCTAAAGCTTAAATTGTCTTTAATGGATTGGATTTAACAGAAGTTTGAGTTAATCTCATAAATCAGAGGGATTAATGCTGGCAGAGGAGCAAAAACTAGCCATGACCTTACAGACAGAGATCTCCATCCTATGGACATTAAAAGAGCTTACGTCCCTAGAGATTCTTATAACACCAGACTCCTATGAATACACCAGGAGCAATGTTAAGATTCTATTTAAGACAGCTAAAGCTTTCATGAACACGTGGCACAATCATGCTCTATCTTGTCTAGGCAGAGTAGCATCACTTAAAATGTCAATCTTTTCAAAGATATTGAACGTCTTCCAGGCCCTATTGCTTCCCATAATGAAGGGTGAGATCTCACAGCTACAGGATATCTGCAGCAACTTTGTGTGAGAGGGGAAAAAAGCAGAGACTGCTTACCCGAAATTGTATGACACCCTAAACAAGCGGGTTGGGTTTCCCTGACATACACCAGTATTATAGCACAAATAAGCTATGCAGTCGAATGGCTACGGGGTGAAACAGAAAATATATAATCGTTTATTGATCAAAATCCAACAGCTTGTAGCCTGGGGAGGTCCTTTGGATTCCAAAGGGAGGATTCCAAAGTGACAGAGGTGCTGAAACCTCTGTGTGTCTTCCCGTAACAAGAGTGGCGAAAGATACTGGGGACTATCTCACCCGCTATAAGGGACTCACCTCTTGCCCATTTCCCATGACTCCTATAGTAAGAAATGCAGACTTTCCCCAAGTCTTGAGAGAATCTGTTTCCAGTTGTGGAAAATGCAGAGATGTTTCTGGCTTTGAGACTTTTATTGTATTGAAGATGGAGTAATAGCTTGGCTGCCGCATTCTGTGGCTGGTGGAGGTGTCCTATAAGTTACTGTGGTACCACAAGTCAACCAATGTTAACATTGTTAATCTCATAAGATAGCTATGCCAGTCCTGCCTAAATGGCATGTTGGAACCATGGGAAGTGGAGAAAAGTGTGTTTAGTACAAAATGCAACTGCATCTACCTAGTGTGCATGGGACAGCTTGCGTCAACTAAAAACCCCAGTTCTTTGACTGCCAGTGCAGAGTGGGGGAAGGGTCCATGCTATTGGGGCCGGATCTCTTATGGCCAGGCATTGGAGAAGCTTCTAAGGAAATCTCTGTTTGAATGGGCTCAGCTTGAGTTTTCACAAGGACCCACTCAAGTATCAATTGTCAGTGATTGATTCGAAAAATTGTTGTACAATGAGGATAATCCAATGTTAGAATGTGAATGTTTTCTTCACTCAAACTTTTCATATCTCTCTGTTTTAAAGATGGCTAAACGTTAAAAGATAACCCTTTACATAACAATTCAACTGAAAAGAAAAATCATGCACCCCGGTGCATAGTCTCAGCGAGTCCTGACATAAACTGCTATCTGTAAGCACATCTCTATGCACACAACACAGCAGGAACTATGTAGCCGGCCACAATCGCTGACTTTGTCTCTGTCAGAGCTTCCCAGCAGTGCATCTGCACTCCTTGCTGGCTGCATGGGTATGGGCGTCTCATGACCCCGCAGGTTTGATTTGTTCTGCTCACAGATGTTCTTATCAGACGTGTGACACTCATGTGTGTTGGAAGTGCACACATTAAGTGATGGCACTACAAGTGGGTAATAGAAAACAAAAAAACCTGGCAAACCCACCAAATTATTGCAAATGATTAATTCAAATTGTGAAGATTCTCTTGTTGAATGAGAGCCATCTGTGAGCTTCATTTTCCTTATATCATGAGCAGTCTGCATCAGGCTCCATGTCCCCTGCCTCGCAGCTTCAAGGCACTCTTGAATTCTCTTCTACTGGACATTAGTAGAGTTTCAAAAACAGGGACAGAATCATGAAGAGCTGCACTGACTCGTTGCAGAGCTAAGAGCCCCTTTTCTTGCATTTGAGGTGTCTAAAATTGACATATAGCTCAGAATTTCTCCACATGAATGCATAAAAAGCAGACACCACAGGTCTGAAAAAATGAGCAGGGATTGCCTCTCTGTTTTCGACTTGCGCTGTCTATAGTTTATGCATTAACTCAAATAATTTCCTAATAATGTATAATGCATTTAGACAACTTGTGCAAGAACACAGGCTCATGGCTCTGCACTGAGCCAGAAGTATCTCTTCATGATATGGCCCCAGATGTGCCTTACCTAAAGACATGTCAATATTGTTGTGCAAGTGCTAAACGTATAGGGCGTCTTGATCTTCCCCTTGTCTGGCAATGTATGTAAGCTAGCTCCACTGCAATTGTATTTGATCTCAGGAACAAGTCCGCCCGTAGAATATTATTGTTTGTGGTAAACCAGATACTTTTGCAACTAATTGCACAAGCTGCAACAGTGCCTGAGATGGAGAGACTGGTGAAAGAGACTGATGGGACCCACCCACCGGAACCCACCCACCACAGACTGATGGGACCCACCCACTGCAGACTGATGGGACCCATCCAACGGGACCCACCCACCCCATGATACAACCTCAACCATCTCCTTTTGTGGATCTCAAAACCTTTGCTCTGGAATTCAATCAACCGTACACTGAGGCTAACCCACCACATATTGCAGCACTTGTTCAACCATCCTCTGGGACACATTGCTTCCCTTTTGGTAGACATGGGCAACAGTGCTGTGGGCTTCACTGATACCGTGCTGAGCGGTCACTAATATTCTGCCCGTGGGCTCACTGATACCTTGCTGTGCGGCTTACTGTGTGGGAGTCATTGATCCTGAAACTTTAATCTGAAGCTCACTGAATGCATCTGTGGGAACCACTGAACTCTTCTGATGGATTCACTCATCGCTGCTGGTCCCGAAAAGTAATTCACCAAATTTTGTTTGATTACAGTTTCCGCTATATTGGATGGGAATGCCTGCCATCATGAAGGGCTGGATCGAGCGAGTGTTTTCGCCTGGCTTCGCTTATAATTTACAAACCATGTACATGGATGGACCCTTGAAGGTAACGCAAGTTACAGCCTATCGCAGTAGACTTACATTCCAGATCCATTTACTCTATTATGCTCTTCTAACCCTACTATTCTGACTTTTCTACAATCTCCCACTCTTTTAGTACCCAACCTCTTCTAATTTTAATGATCTTACATCACTCTGGATTTTATATTCTAGTCCACCCTTATATTGCGCAGGGTTTGGTCCTCAATTCCACAAGTACATTTTATATAATCCTCCACCCTCTCCACATTAATGCTACAAATCTTTCTGCTACGTCTGGCCATCCCAATACCTATACTTTTATTCTCTTTGACACTTACTTTGCATAGAATGTTCTACTCTCTCGCTCTCTCTTATCCATAAATTATACAGACCTTTTTACTCTCCTCCACTCTCACATGTTGTCAATAGTCTGCTCCTGTTTCCTACCCTCATACTGTAGATATTTCTTCTCTTATTACCCAGACTCTTCTAGTCCCTTCCACCCTTACTTTTCCCAAACCTTTTTACTGTCTTGTCCATACATTAAACAGACCTTTTTTCACTCTTCCCCACTTACATTGTCATTAGCATGCTCCTGTCTCCCAACATCATAGCATAGATATTTCTTCTCTCTTATTACCCAGACTGCTCTAGTCCCTCCCACCCTTACTCTACACAGACTCTCTCCCGTTTCCTCCTTCTGTAATCCAGGCTTTTTACTCTCTTCCAAATTTACATAACTAATAGCCCCCTGTTGTCTCCCTAACATATAGTACATACACCTCTACTCTCTCTGACCCATTCATTATTCAGACTCTTCTATTCCCTACTCTTACATTATCAGTAGCCCTCCCAACCTTACATTACACATGTTTGTTCTCTCTGACCTGCGCATTACAGAGGCTCCTCCACTGTGCATAGCGATTTTACCTGATTTCATTTGGATTACCTAAACATATCTGCAACACATGTTTTGTATAAAGCATTGTGCATATTAGTAAATAAAATGCCTAAGTCACATCACAGTGTCTAACATTGTTACCTTGTTAGAAGAGGCAGCCAGCTGTTTACTGTCCTCATACTAACACTGGAACCCACAGAGCCTCTACTGTCCCCAAATCTGCACTGTGATACAATCAGTCTTCTACAGGGCCAGAAATAGACACCCGTTCGGGTATATTCTGTCCACTGTGTGACGATATCTCATAATGCGGGGGGAATAAAGCTGGATTTAATTAGAAAGGAGAATACAAATATTCTTAAAGATAATGGTTAAAAAATCAGTTGCCACCTTGAACCCGCACCATAACAGAAATGCTGCCCAAAGCAAGGTCCTCACCCGCACTTAGCTTGAAAAAATAGAGGTTGTTGAGACAACAGCATGATGGTGAAACATGGGGATGTGGGGGTAAGATGGTTGAAAAAAAACAACTGAATTCTAAAATAACCTTGAAGGTCCACTGTGGTGATTAGATTTCTGAAGTAAATGTAGCTAGACAGTAATAAAATTCTGTCTTCTGTATCAACTTCACATTTGCCTGTACTTGATTCCATGTTCAGTAGTATTTTTTTGTTGAGTGGTGTTAAAGTTCATACACAACAAATGACAGAATGCACACCCTACTTTAAACAGTCTTTGTAATCTTAAACCATTTTTATGAACGCTCTAAGGCATGAATTGTGGCGTGCAGCTCCTGGTGCGAGCTCTGCCCAACCCCACGAAAAGGCTTAGTCCAAGCTGGTGTCAACATTTTATTGTTTTCACTTTTAATAACATCTCAATGGTTCCAATATGTGTAAAACACAGACAAAGTTGCTTGCAGCATAATTCCTCAAGATGTTACAATCCAAAATATATCTGTGAACATTAAAAACCCAATGCATTTCGAGACGAGACCCTTCATCAGGGGTGAGAATAAAACAGTGATAAACAATCATCTGGACACCAGCCTACAGTCCCACCAACAGCCGGACCTTTGAAATATTATTAAAAGTGAACACAATAAAAATGTGACATCATCGTTTCATCTTGTTTAAAACAGTGGAATAATACAGATTGAAAATGGATTAAAAATGGATAAAAATGATTAATGTAGAAGAATGTTGATGGAGCTCGAAGCGCCGATGGGCCCATCTAATTGGTGCTGGATCTTGAGACTGGTGGTCCACCCGGTCACCAGCTTGGACGAAGCTCATATACTAACATGTTTGTATGTAAATTCGACTTATAATGTGAATTCTATCCAGACCTCAGTTACTTGATGACTAAAAAGGATGCCTTATTTGCAAAGTGTGTGAAGACTGAAACCTTGTACTAGAAATTAACTAAAACAAACAACATACTCTTAGGAATCTATGCAGTTTTATCTTCAACAGGAGCTTGACATTTTATTCCACACCAGATTTTAAGGGTTACTTCCGCATTATTTTTTCACAGAACAAGAAGGCTTTACTATCTTTTACCTTAGGAGGAGTAGCTTCCTCATATGGTCCATCGGGTGTCCGTGGAGATATGAACCTGATTCTGTGGACGATACAGGTACGTTTTGAATAAATGTACAATTACATCATTTTTCACCTATCTATACACATTGATGTGGTCTTAATTCAAGAGAGCAAGGCTAATTTAAGTGGTTTTATTTATTTATTTTAACTAACCCGTCATATGTCACTTCCAATCCCTCCACACCCGCCCCGCCCCACCATGCTTACCTTCACGGGCCCCACTGAATTTTGAAACAGTTGCCAAGGTAAGCACATGTAAGTAAGTATTGATTTATTATTCTTAACTTCCCAACTGTATACCTTGATGATACAAATATCTTCAAGGCACATAAATGTGGAGTTAAGAATAGTAACTCTATGCATATCTATATAATTTTACATTGATGACGTGGTAGTAGATTTCCTGGAGTTGATATTTTGCCTCTCGATACTCTGACATACAACAAATAAAGAAACAGCCTCCTGATGAGTCACTCAAAAGCCAGAATTACTCCCTTAAAATCCCACGTAACATGCTGCTTTCAGGTAGATCTTGGGCACTTGCTGGTATGTTTACACCTCCTTTGTCCTCATCTTTCTTAACTGGCTTCTCACCGTAGTCCTTTATGGCTGATAGAAGATCTTTCTGATGTACAAAACCATTCACACTAAAGCCTGCTTTGTCCTGCTAATAAGAGCATTCTTCAGAGTGACTGTTTTAATCTTTAAAGCAAACATGGCAAACGTTAGCAAACCCCAACCTTTAAGAACTTAAAATACCTCTATTAGTCTTTCTTGCTTTCCACACCAAAGAAAGACAACTCTCTCTTGTCTCATGTGAAATATACCTCATGCTTTCCCTGAGCACCTTTAAAAACATATTGCAAAGATTTTTCATAAACTCTTCATGAGCAGTGACCCTTCTATTCTTTTGCAACTGTAGTTATGTACTTTAGCTATCTTGTTCTGCCTTCTCCGCATGACCCAGTACAACTTGGAGGTCCTCCACAGGTTCCTTCTTGACTTTCAAGCAGGTAGCTTCCATGGCTTCATCAGCTTCACAACTACTCCCCTTTCACTGTATTTCAAGTTTGTACTAAGTGTTGTCCAACATACTACCCTGTTCATCCTTTGTGTTCTCTAGAAAACACATATAATAAACTTTCACTTTAGCTTTTGATATGCCCATCCTACCCCTCTCAGACATGTGAAATGATGTCTTGTATCCCTACTTCCTCCTTTCCTACTACATACCTGTACTTCTAAGAGTGCCCATTTATTTTTTCTTACTATTGTCATATTCTTCTTTATGTGCTTTTTTGCACATCTATCCATATACTGCAGTCTGGCATCTATTACAACCTGATTCATGATTTACCAAACCCAAAATAGACTAATGCATACAAATCTTCCAGCAGAGGATAACACTTGATGTCAGAAAGGTTTTTTTATCTGAGATTAAATTTAGCAAAAAAAATATTTAAAAAAATTGAGATATCTTTTCTTTGCCATAGTTTATAGCACAAATGTATGTTCATTATCATTTTTTATATATATATTACCAAATAGGGGATGTTCTTTAAAACCATTTGAAGTTCAGTTCACACTGTACCCGACTGTAAACATATTAAAGGTATATGTGACATTCCCTTTCAACCATTGAAGAATAGAGGATATTTAAACTTTTCAGATCTACACATTTCTCTTGGTATATCATTTTGATTCAAAACCAGGTCTAGGATAAGGCAGTTCTGCTAAGGATCAGCTGCCTGCCAAAGTTGCAGAGGGGCACCAATGTGCCTCACAAAGTATTAGCCCAGTGCTGAAGGCGAGGGTGGCAAAAGGGAAATTTATATAATTGAATAACTGCATTGTTATACCCCATTTCTTTCTGGAAAAACTCCAGGAAAATGAGAGCCAATAATTATGGTAAATTCCAAACACCTCGATGTCAGATTTCATCAGATGCAATAATTATTTTACCAAACACCAGGGTAATTGCAATGAGGGCCTTAGCAGTAATCGGGGCTGTAGAATGTTTCAAAGCTTCACCTGCAGGTTTTGTGTTCATTCCAAAAATCGTGGTAATATGTTTGCATCTTCTGTGTGAATCTCCAGAACGGAATACTGAACTTCTGTTGTGTCGAAGTCCTGGCGCCCCAGATCTCCTATGCGATCTCTCTCATCTCTAACGAGGCACGCATGAAACTCCTAGAGGCTTGGAAGACACGTTTGGAGAACATCTGGGAAGAGAACACCATAAGCTTTGTGCCCGGAAGTGACTTCGACTTTTCAGTTCCTTGTGGAAGCTACGCTCTCAATAAGGAAGTGGAGAAAGCCAACGCCAACCAGAAATACGGCCTAACTGTAGGGCAACACCTGGGGAAACCTTTCCCCCCTGACAGTCAAGTTAAAGCTCCTAGTAGTAAAATGTGAACCCAACTATTGTACACCACAAATTTCAATTTTTACATTTATGTGGAAGAGATATACTTTAAAATAAAGTATTGACGAGAGAAAGTTGTGTTTCATTAAATCTGCTGTGCCCCATTCCCAACTCATGAATATGGATAAAAATTATTATGCAAAGAGTGTCAGTGAGCTGCTGAAGAACCTCCCCACTTCATAGATGAATGTCTGTAAAGTGGAGCCCAGAGCCAGTACTTGTTTCTCATCCTCATTCTGAAGATCTGTTTTTTGTTTTTTGTTTTACCTCCTATACGTTCTTATGTTGACCACCCATATGTGCCACTGCACATGAAGTGGAAACTAACTCCACTAATTTACACAAACATACCAAAATAAGGTGTTCTAATTCTGAAAAATCTAACAAATAAGAGGATGCAGGTGGCAATGTTGGCAGGCTGTCTGATTGGGTTGGTTTTTTTCAAACTCTTTACAACCATGGATCTTTCTACACTATCTCGCTCACATAGAAACATAGCAAACGAGAAAATGAATAAGGATATGTTTTGCACAATGTCTCCTGATTGAAGACATACCAGACATATGTAGGCTAGCATAGGGGTTCTGAACTATTTTTAGAAGTTAAGCTTTCTTTGAGCACATCTTTGAATGATATGGACAATATCCTCAACCTCTTTTTGTGTTTTAAAATCTAAACGGGCGGCTAGGAAGAAAACATAGCCACTCAAGTCATTATATATTTTTTCATGCACCCGAAACAGTATACCCCTACTATATTGCATGTGTTATAATGCATGACATAAATATTGCGTCCATAATATCGACCACACTACTATATTGCAATATGAGTCTAGGTAAGTAGGTGTGGTGGTAGGGGTGGAAATTATATACTTATTTTATTACTAAAATCATATTCTTTTATATTGTTTATTATTAAGGAAAGTATGTAAGTACCATCATGGTGTAGTGGTTGCCATATTTTGTAGGTGGATCCTACATACAAGCCTGGGAATCAATAGGTAGAGAGCAGAGATTTCCTCCCATTCTGGAGTGGCTGGAAACTGAACTATTGATTTCTGACACCACAATTTTGAAATGTCACATATGTTTTCATATAGGCTCCGTGCCCAACTTTTGCAGCTTCTCAATGTTATTCATTTTAATAGCCTTTGAAGGATTGGCGGTTGAGCTGGACTTACTGGAACTGTAACTTGCAAGCTTCCGCAGCTAGCGTTTTTGAGCTTTCTTATCAGCATGCTGGTGGGGTGGACAAACCTAGAAATGTTAGCCTGGTATCTCCGGAGTGCAGGGATTTCTCAAATTGCATAGGGGTGACATAGTGGCTGAGATCCTTACATTTACCAATGCAGGTTAAATCATGTGCCATGGATTCATCAGAAAGATTGGCATGGGATAACCCTTGCTTACAATATCAAAGCCAGTATGGCAACAAAACTTGAAAAACGCATTATTTACGGAATACCACTCGCTAAAGCATCTCTTAGCAAATGTGATTTGTCTGAGTGGGTGATCTAAAAAATGATGTTATCAGATTCAGTCATGAAGGGCTTTGCTATCGCAGACTCCATTCTCACAGAAATGAATTTGCATGATGGAATGATCTGAAAAAAGGAATGGCCAACTACAACATGTTTTCCTAGCGAGTGATGTTAACTGAGAATAGTGATACATATGTTGGTGTACCTCTGTGTATCACTATGATTGTGGATATTCCTGGGGGTGTGTGCCTGCTTAATGGAATATCTGTGATTTTCTGTAAGTGTTGCATGTGGGTCTGTCTGTCTATGAGCTTAGGAGCTTGCCTCTCGTGTTGGGTGAGATCGGTGGTGTGCGTCTGAACGCTGCTCCTTTTGTTTCTACCATGCATGAGTTTAAGAATGAGGATCAGCATTCGACCTAGGGTACAAGCCTGAGTTCATAGGAACAGTAGAGTAATGAGGCACTGTCAGGGTGTGCCAAAATGAGAACTCCTCAACCTCCCAGTCATCACACGTTTAAAGTCCAACTACAAGTACAATATTACATATGGGGCAGCAAATTCCACTTATGGTGGAAACTCCTGTTTGCCCCCATGATTAATAGTAGGTGATACCACGCACAAATCACAGGAGAAAAAAGTGCACATGCACTGTTTGCATGCCGTTGAAGTGGGTTATTAATGTACTGTTGACACATTACCTCCTCGTCCGTCTGCCCAGTCCTGATGAAGTGAGGTCTGCCTCGTTCATGAGAAGAATTGCCTTAAACTAGCTTAAAACTAAAAATATTTAGTTTTCATTTAATCATATATATGTGTGGTTGCTCCCCTTCCTGTTCCTCTACAGAAGGTTACTGTGCACCTCACTCTTACTGATATATCAAAGCTCCCCCTGTGATCAGATCAGAATGGGTTCAGGGAGGGAGGGAATCCATGACTGTGGCGAGGAAGTATGTAATGGGAGTAATGAAGGTTTACCAGAAAGTAACTTGGGGGTCACAAGTACCAGCCTTTTTGCCGGTTGCAAACGGGGCAATTTGCAGAATTGGCCCATTTGCGAACGCAAAAGTCTTTTTAGCATGTACAAAGCCCAAATAGCAATTTGGGTTCTGCAAGTCGGTATTAGGAAAGGGTGTGTTAAGAGTATCCCTTCCTAATAGCGACTCGCTGTGCCATGTACGTTACATCCTACTTCAAGTAGGTGGTAACCCAGTCGCAAACGGGAAGGAGACCACTTCCCCTTTGTGAATGGTTGCGAAATCATTTTTTAAGAGCAGGCAGTGGTCCCAGGGACCACTGTCTACTCTTAAAAAATCAAACTGAAATGTGTCATTTTTCTTTTTGAAACGCATCCCATTTTCCTTTAAGGAAAAGGAGCTGCATTTAAAAAAAAAACAGCCGACCACCATCCTTGTGTTTTTAGTGATTCCCAATGGGTCGCAAATTGCGACATACCTCATGAATATTAATGAAGTAGGTCAATTGCACCCCATTACGAATAGGTAAATGTGTCACAGACATTTGTACATAGGTGTTTGTGATTTCTTAATAGCAAATTGCAAAAATTCGCTATTAGGAACTCGCAAAATAATACCTACACACATTGGCCCCAGGTCATTACCTCCTGATCCGTCTTCTTCATCCTAGTCCAAACGGAGCAAAGACATACGCAAGCAAAACAGAATGCCCACGCCAGGGGACCACAGGACTAAAGAAAGGGAAACTGAAGTAGCCCTCGATAAAATAATCTGCATAAAGAAGTGGGAATGCAGTGGCATAGCAAGCGTGTGGAGAAGGCATGATATGCACAAGATATGCACAAGGCTTCGGTCACGTCTCAATGCAGCCTTGTGTGGTTTTGCACATCTGATTTTCACATGCTCTGCATCAGTCTCTTGGATGCAACCTAGAATACAGCTTCATTTAATGGGACCCGAGATTTGAGGAGAACTTGTCTTCAGGGTCCTCTCACCTATGCAGGTGGCTCATCTTCACAGTGGGCAAAGGAGGTTCCATTCCTTGCCTCTGCTTTTCTCCATGACCGAGATGCTTCAAAGTATTTCTCAATAGACCAGGAGGGGTGTCCCTGTTCCCTTGACAGGAAGAGGGCAGGGCAGATTGAGGTTTGAGAGAGGGAGTTATCTTCTGATGTGCTAACATGTTCTCTTGAATGCTGAAGTCACTTTATGGGCACGAGTGCTGAAAATAAAAAAAAGTAATCAAGGGCAAAATAGATGTTTTTAATTTTGATTAAGCCACAAAGCGCATGATTGATAAAGGCTGAGCCTGCCAATGCAAATATAACTATCTCATCCTGTCTAAGAGTGGAGGGAAGTTCAGGTTGTACATTTCTGCTGGGTCCTCAGCGACAATTACATCAAAAGAGATATTGGGACTGCTGACACACCCTGCTCTGAAGACTGAGAAAGAGCGTTTAAAAACATACTGGAAAAAAAATCTTTGTTTCTCTGGGTTCACCTTGTAGCCTTTCAAGTCTGTGACCTTCTGAATAAGATCAAAAGTAGATAGCATGTTTGACAGCTCCGCTGGTAGAACAGCAAAATATTACCTGCATATTATTGTAATTTAGTATCTACCACATTTGGGGGATGGAAGCAGTCGGTCGTTGCAGGTGGGGCCCTCATTTTTTGGAACCAGCACTTATTTTTTCTCAAAATCTTTGATGCAGAGCAAGAGAGAGATAAATACAATGGGGCAAAAGAAGGTAGAAGAGAAAGACGGAAAAACAGTGACAAAGGAAGCATGAAAAAGAACCTGCAAGTGGGAGATAAAGAGGAAGAGAGTGTCTGGTTGTGGATTAAAGGGCGTGAGGCGGAATCAAGATCACACAGCCTTAGTATTCAGCACCTAAAACATCGACAGCACCAGTTGCAGGCTTCTAACAAACTGTGGGAACCAGCACTTATTCTTTTCCAAACTAAGCACTGGATGGATAGGATCCGCACAGGGGCAGAGGCAGGATTTTGAGTCAGGAGCAACAAAATGTCCTGCCCAAACCCCCAAATCAGTATATATATATATATATATATATATATATATTACCTACTGGCGGTCGCCAGTAGGTAGTTATAGATAGGACCTATTATCCATAGGAAATTCGTAACATTCTTTTCCCAATAACTTTGGCGCCGGTTGACGAATCTTCGCGAAATTTTCAAAACTTATGGCCCGCTCCGGTCCGCTCCTATCTTAAAAGTTTCGGGGTGATTCGGCAAGCGGGGGCCAAGAAAAAAGGGGGGTCCCAAAACGTGTTTTCTCCATGTTAATTCCCATAGGAAACTTTAGCCACGGCTACAGCCCGAACTGCTGAACGGAATTACACCAAATTTGGCAAAAACGTAGCCCTTGGTTCAGAAAGAGCCCTTTTTGTTAAATGGTGTAAATCGTTCAGTAGTTCCTGAGATATTTCAAAAATAAAAAGTTTTGATATCTGGGCGGAGCCTAACCCCCCAGCACGAGCTTGGCTCTAATTGGCTGCCAACACTTCAAACCAGGAAGTGTTGGCAGCCATCTTGTGCCTCGCATCAAGTGAAAATCAACTGCCACCAACAGCAGCAGTTGGGGTTAGTTTGCTGCTGCTGCGAAGAGGGTGGACCTTGCAAGCGCAGAGACCCTGAAGAGCAGCGTAGAGAAAGTGCTGATAGCGGGGATTTGACTGTATTTAGCAGAAGGGTCCCGGTGGCGGCTGCTGTTCGCGGGCAGAGGCGGGAGTGCAGACTCGTGGCTGCCGCTCCCCTCTGCCACTGGCTGCCGCGGGCCCTTTCTGCCGGCTTCAGTGAGGAGAGGAGCTGCGCGGGGGCAGCAGAGGCGGATATGTGTGAAGACAGACTTCAATTACAATGAAATGAGCCCTTTACAATATGCTTATTTTTCCTGACTTACAATGGAGGGGCCTGTTTTCGGCCAGAGCCCAGAGGATTATTTTGGGGGGCAGGAGAGAGGCCAGTCCTGGCAGAAAATTGTCCTGGAACATACGTGGGTGCGCTGAACTCCGTGCAGTGAGAGGTAAGATCCCGCTGTCGGACGCGCCCGTGACTGGTAACAGGTGCATCACAGATCACACCAACACACATACAATAATAACAGGCATTGGTTTTACATCAGAAGCAAAATAGGAGCTGAAAAGTTCATTTTCGGCGTTGTACTTCCCATTCAGCACTGTAACTTAATCTGTTAGCAGGGCACGCTATTTAAAAAAAGACACAAAGTGTTCCTGCTCCAAATATCCTGGGATATTATTACACGCCCTTACCACTCGGGGTGAGTGTGCACTTCTTCCAAGGTTGTGAACGGTGCCTGTGGCCGGCGGGGAGTCCGGTCTGTGCTCAGTAATTGTTGCTTCCAGTCCCAGCCCTCCCATGGTCCACCTAACATTTTCTGCCTTCTGCCTGTGGTTTGTTATGTTGCATTTTTTACTCTTTGTGTTGACGATGTGTCCTCTGCAGGGCGCAGTGTGTGTGTGCGAGATTGAGAGAGTCGGTAATTTCAACCTCAGACAGCTATTTGCCGGCCCCCACAGAATAGCGTGTTTTTGTGCAGCATAGAGCGTCAGAAAGAGACACATGCGAACAACATATGGAGAACCAGGCGCGGTCGGTGGTAGGAGTGCCGGTCGGGCGGTGACGTGGGGCGGGGGAGGGGCAGGGTGGGGTGTAGTAAACGACGGATTAAGGCCGAATACAGGTAAGTAAACATTTAAATAAATAAAACGAATTTCGTTGCGCGCACTGCATCGCATTTGGCGATGCAGCACCTCTCTGCAGCACTCCGAGCCCTCACCCACCGGGCACCTCTCTGCAGCACTCCGAGCTCTCACCCCTCAGCACCTCTCTGCAGCACTCCGAGCCCTCACCCCTCATCAGCTCTATGCAGCACTCCGAGCCCTCACCCCTTAACACCTCTCTGCAGCACTTCGAGCCCTCACCACCTCTCTGCAGCACTCCGAGCCCTCACCCCTCAGCACCTGTCTGGCGCTGCAGCACTCCGAGCCCTCACCCACCCAGCACCTCTCCGGCTCTGCAGCACTCCGAGCCCTCACCCACCCAGCACCTCTCTGGCTCTGAAGCACTTTGAGCCCTCACCCACCCAGAACCTCTCCGGCTCTGCAGCACTCCGAGCCCTCACCCCTCAGCACCTCTCTGTATCACTCCAAGCCCTCACCCACCCAGCACCTCTCTGTAGCACTCCGAGCCCTCAGCACCTCTCTGCAGCACTCCGAGCCCTCACCCCTCATCAGCTCTATGCAGCACTCCGAGCCCTCACCCCTCAACACCTGTCTGCAGCACTCCGAGCCCTCACCACCTCTCTGCATCACTCCGAGTCCTCACCCCTCAGCACCTCTCTGGCGCTGCAGCACTCCGAGCCCTCACCCACCTAGCACCTCTTCGGCTCTGCAGCACTCCGAGCTCTCACCCACCCAGCACCTCTCTGGCTCTGAAGCACTCCGAGCCCTCACCCACCCAACACCTCTTCGGCTCTGCAGCACTACGAGCCCTCACCCACCCAGCACCTCTCTGGCTCCAAAGCACTCCGAGCCCACACCCACCCAGCACCTCTCTGCAGCACTCTGAGCCCTCACCCCTCATCAGCTCTATGCAGCACTCCGAGCCCTCACCCCTCAATACCTCTCTGCAGCACTCCGAGCCCTCACCCCTCAGCACCTCTCTGGCGCTGCAGCACTCCGAGCCCTCACCCACCCAGCAAGTCTCCGGCTCTGCAGCACTCCGAGCTCTCACCCACCCAGCACCTCTCCGGCTCTGCAGCACTTTGAGCCCTCACCCACCCAGCACCTCTCTAGCTCAGAAGCACCACGAGCCCTCACCCACCCAGCACCTCTCTGGCATCACAGCACTCCGAGCTCTCACCGACTCAGCACCTCTCTGCAGCACTCCGAGCTCTCACCCACCCAGCACCTCTCTGCAGCACTCCGAGCCCTCACCCCTCAGCACCTCTCTGCAGCACTCAGAGCCCTCACCCTCATCAGCTCTATGCAGCACTCCGAGCCCTCACCCTCAGCACTTCTCTGTAGCACTCCGAGCCCTCACCCCTCAGCACCTCTCTGCAGCACTCTGAGCCCTCACCCCTCAGCACCTCTCTGGCGCTGCAGCACTCCGAGCCCTCACCCACCCAGCACCTCTCCGGTTCTGCAGCACTCCAAGCCCTCACCCACCCAGCACCTCTCTGGCTCCTAAGCACTGCGAGCCCTCACCCACCCAGCACCTCTCCGGCTCTGCAGCACTCCAAGCCCTCACCCACCCAGCACCTCTCTGCAGCACTCCGAGCCCTCAGCACCTCTCTGCAGCACTCCGAGCGCTCACCCCTCATCAGCTCTATGCAGCATTCCGAGCCCTCACCCCTCAACACCTCTCTGCAGCACTTCGAGCCCTCACTACCTCTCTGCAGCACTCCGAACCCTCACCCCTCAGCACCTCTCTGGCGCTGCAGCACTCCGAGCCCTCACCCACCCAGCACCACTCCGGCTCTGCAGCACTCCAAGCCGTCACCCACCCAGCACCTCTCTGGCATCGCAGCACTCCGAGCTCTCACCAACTCAGCACCTCTCTGCAGCACTCCAAGCCCTCACCCACCCAGCACCTCTCCGGCTCTGCAGCACTCCAAGCCCTTACCACCTCTCTGCAGCACTCCGAGCCTTCAACCCTCAGCACCTCTCTGGCGCTGCATCACTCCAAGCCCTCAGCCACTTAGCAACTCTTCGGCTCTGCAGCACTCCGAGCCCTCACCCACCCAGCACCTCTCTGGCTCAGAAGCACTCCAAGCCCTCACCCACCCAGCACCTCTCCAGCTCTGCAGCACTCCGAGCCCTCACCCACCCAGCACCTCTCTGGCTCCGAAGCACTCCAAGCCCTCACCCACCCAGCACCTCTCTGGCATCGCAGCACTCCGAGCTCTCACCGGCTCAGCACCTCTCTGCAGCACTCTGAGCCCTCACCCACCCTGCACCTCTCTGCAGCACTCTGAGCCCTCAGCACCTCTCTGCAGCACTCCAAGCCCTCACCCCTCATCAGCTCTATGCAGCACTCCGAGCCCTCACCCCTCAACACCTCTCTGCAGCACTCCGAGCCCTCACCACCTCTCTGCAGCACTCCGAGCCCTCACCCCTCAGCACCTCTCTGGCGCTGCAGCACTCTGAGCCCTCTCCCACCCAGCACCTCTGCGGCTTTGCAGCACTCCGAGCCCTCACCCACCCAGCACCTCTCTGGCTCCGAAGCACTTCGAGCCCTCGCCCACCCAGCACCTCTCCATCTCTGCATCACTCCGAGCCCTCACCCACCCAGCACCTCTCTGGCTCCAAAGCACTCCGAGCCCTCACCCACCCAGCACCTCTCTGGCATCGCAGCACTCCAAGCTCTCACCGAATCAGCACCTCTCTGCAGCACTCCGAGCCCTCACCCACCGGGCACCTCTCTGCAGCACTCCGAGCCCTCACCCCTCAGCACCTCTCTGCAGCACTCCGAGCCCTCACCCTCATCAGCTCTATGCAGCACTCCGAGCCCTCACCCCTCAACACCTCTCTGCAGCATTTCGAGCCCTCACCACCTCTCTGCAGCACTCCGAGCCCTCACCCCTCAGCACCTCTCTGGCACTGCAGCACTCCGAGCCCTCACCCACCCAGCACCTCTCTGGCTCTGCAGCATTCCGAGCCCTCACCCACCCAGCACCTCTCTGGCTCCGAAGCACTTTGAGCCCTCACCCACCCAGCACCTCTCCGGCTCTGCAGCACTCCAAGCCCTCACCCCTCAGCACCTCTCTGCATCACTCCGAGCCCTCACCCACCCAGCACCTCTCTGCAGCACTCCGAGCCCTCAGCACCTCTCTGCAGCACTCCGAGCCCTCACCCACCCAGCACCTCTCTGCAGCACTCCGAGCCCTCAGCACCTCTCTGCAGCACTCCGAGCCCTCACTCCTCATCAGCTCTATGCAGCACTCCGAGCCCTAACCCCTCAACACCTCTCTGCAGCACTCTGAGCCCTTACCACCTCTCTGCAGCACTCTGAGCCTTCAACCCTCAGCACCTCTCTGGCGCTGCATCACTCCAAGCCCTCACCCACCCAGCACCTCTCTGGCTCAGAAGCACTCCAAGCCCTCACCCACCCAGCACCTCTCCAGCTCTGCAGCACTCCGAGCCCTCACCCACCCAGCACCTCTCTGGCTCCGAAGCACTCCAAGCCCTCACCCACCCAGCACCTCTCTGGCATCGCAGCACTCCGAGCTCTCACCGGCTCAGCACCTCTCTGCAGCACTCCGAGCCCTCACCCACCCAGCACCTCTCTGCAGCACTCCGAGCCCTCAGCACCTCTCTGCAGCACTGCAAGCCCTCACCCTCATCAGCTCTATGCAGCACTCCGAGCCCTCACCCCTCAACACCTCTCTGCAGCACTCCGAGCCCTCACCACCTCTCTGCAGCACTCCGAGCCCTCACCCCTCAGCACCTCTTTGGCGCTGCAGCACTCTGAGCCCTCTCCCACCCAGCACCTCTGCGGCTTTGCAGCACTCCGAGCCCTCACCCACCCAGCACCTCTCTGGCTCCGAAGCACTTCGAGCCCTCACCCACCCAGCACCTCTCCGTCTCTGCATCACTCCGAGCCCTCACCCACCCAGCACCTCTCTGGCTCCAAAGCACTCCGAGCCCTCACCCACCCAGCACCTCTCTGGCATCGCAGCACTCCAAGCTCTCACCGAATCAGCACCTCTCTGCAGCACTCCGAGCCCTCACCCACCGGGCACCTCTCTGCAGCACTCCGAGCCCTCACCCCTCAGCACCTCTCTGCAGCACTCCGAGCCCTCACCCTCATCAGCTCTATGCAGCACTCCGAGCCCTCACCCCTCAACACCTCTCTGCAGCACTTCGAGCCCTCACCACCTCTCTGCAGCACTCCGAGCCCTCACCCCTCAGCACCTCTCTGGCACTGCAGCACTCCGAGCCCTCACCCACCCAGCACCTCTCCGGCTCTGCAGCACTCCGAGCCCTCACCCACCCAGCACCTCTCTGGCTCCGAAGCACTTTGAGCCCTCACCCACCCAGCACCTCTCCGGCTCTGCAGCACTCCGAGCCCTCACCCCTCAGCACCTCTCTGCATCACTCCGAGCCCTCACCCACCCAGCACCTCTCTGCAGCACTCCGAGCCCTCAGCACCTCTCTGCAGCACTCCGAGCCCTCACCCCTCATCAGCTCTATGCAGCACTCCGAGCCCTCACCCCTCAACACCTCTCTGCAGCACTCCGAGCCCTCCCCACCTCTCTGCATCACTCCGAGCCCTCACCCCTCATCAGCTCTATGCAGCACTCCGAGCCCTCACCCCTCAACACCTCTATGCAGCACTCCGAGTCCTCACCCCTCAGCACCTCTCTGGCGCTGCAGCACTCCGAGCCCTCACCCACCTAGCAAATCTTCGGCTCTGCAGCACTCCGAGCCCTCACCCACCCAGCACCTCTGTGGCTCTGAAGCACTCCGAGCCCTCACCCACCCAGCACCTCTCTGGCTCTGAAGCACTCCGAGCCCACACCCACCCAGCACCTCTCTGCAGCACTCCGAGCCCTCACCCCTCATCAGCTCTATGCAGCACTCAGAGCCCTCACCCCTCAATACCTCTCTGCAGCACTCCGAGCCCTCACCACCTCTCTGCAGCACTCCGAGCCCTCACCCCTCAGCACCTCTCTGGCGCTGCAGCACTCCGAGCCCTCACCCACCCAGCAACTCTCCGGCTCTGCAGCACTCCGAGCTCTCACCCACCCAGCACCTCTCCGGCTCTGCAGCACTTTGAGCCCTCACCCACCCAGCACCTCTCTAGCTCAGAAGCACCACGAGCCCTCACCCACCCAGCACCTCTCTGGCATCACAGCACTCCAAGCTCTCACCGACTCAGCACCTCTCTGCAGCACTCCGAGCTCTCACCCACCCAGCACCTCTCTGCAGCACTCCGAGCCCTCACCCCTCAGCACCTCTCTGCAGCACTCCGAGACCCTCATCAGCTCTATGCAGCACTCCGAGCACTCACCCCTCAGCACCTCTCTGCAGCACTCTGAGCCCTCACCCCTCAGCACCTCTCTGGTGCTGCAGCACTCCAAGCCCTCACCCACCCAGCTCCTCTCTGGCTCCTAAGCACTGCGAGCCCTTACCCACCCAGCACCTCTCCGGCTCTGCAGCACTCCGAGCCCTCACCCACCCAGCACCTCACTGCAGCACTCCGAGCCCACAGCACCTCTCTGCAGCACTCCGAGCGCTCACCCCTCATCAGCTCTATGCAGCACTCCGAGCCCTCACCCCTCAACACCTCTCTGCAGCACTTCGAGCCCTCACCACCTCTCTGCAGCACTCCGAGCCCTCACCCCTCATCAGCTCTATGCAGCACTCCGAGCCCTCACCCTCAATACCTCTCTGCAGCACTCCGAGCCCTCACCACCTCTCTGCAGCACTCCGAGCCCTCACCCCTCAGCACCTCTCTGGCGCTGCAGCACTCCGAGCCCTCACCCACCCAGCAACTCTCCGGCTCTGCAGCACTCCGAGCTCTCACCCACCCAGCACCTCTCCGGCTCTGCAGCACTTTGAGCCCTCACCCACCCAGCACCTCTCTAGCTCAGAAGCACCCGAGCCCTCACCCACCCAGCACCTCTCTGGCATCACAGCACTCCAAGCTCTCACCCGACTCAGCACCTCTCTGCAGCACTCCGAGCTCTCACCCACCCAGCACCTCTCTGCAGCACTCCGAGCCCTCACCCTCAGCACCTCTCTGCAGCACTCCGAGCCCTCATCAGCTCTATGCAGCACTCCGAGCACTCACCCCTCAGCACCTCTCTGCAGCACTCTGAGCCCTCACCCCTCAGCACCTCTCTGGTGCTGCAGCACTCAAGCCCTCACCCACCCAGCTCCTCTCTGGCTTCTCAGCACTGCGAGCCCTTACCCACCCAGCACCTCTCCGGCTCTGCAGCACTCCGAGCCCTCACCCACCCAGCACCTCTCTGCAGCACTCCGAGCCCTCAGCACCTCTCTGCAGCACTCCGAGCGCTCACCCCTCATCAGCTCTATGCAGCACTCCGAGCCCTCACCCCTCAACACCTCTCTGCAGAACTTCGAGCCCTCACCACCTCTCTGCAGCACTCCGAACCCTCACCCCTCAGCACCTCTCTGGCGCTGCAGCACTCCGAGCCCTCACCCACCCAGCACCTCTCCGGCTCTGCAGCACTCCAAGCCGTCACCCACAGGGACATCTTAAGGATTTTGGGGGCCCTGGGCCAAACATATTTTGGGGGCCCTGTTCAGAACAGCTTTGAATTTATGATCCAATTTGAGCCCCTGTTTCCCCACGCAGTTTCCGCTTCCTCAGCTGCGTTAAGCGATCCAGTTTGCATCATAGGCATTAGCCTAAATATTCCTGATGAAAACGGACGCGTGCAACTGAGAGAGTAGGATTTAGTGTTTCCTGTCCTGCTACTAGGTTTTTATTACCTTTTAAATTGTATATGTGTGGCTGAATTACTCTGTGCTTTTTAACAATTTCTCCTACCTACGCGTGCTTGCACTTTACTTGATTCTGCTTGCCTACACCTCCTTAGCTGCTCCGATTCGCATCTTGCTTTTCCTCCAGTCGTGGTCTGCCGCGGCTGATACGCCATGTGTGCTGAGGGCTGGGGCTATTATCGGGCTCCTCACTTACGCCACGCAGTTTCCGCTTCCTCAGCTGCATTAGCGATCCAGTTTGCATCATAGACATTAGCCTATATATTCCCAATGCAAACGGACGCGCGCAGCGAGAGCGCCACAGCGCGCCAAAAGCAAGCCCGTCTGCGCCCGTCAGTGTCCCGGAGGCGTCCAACGCCGGCCATGCTGCCCAGTTCCCCTCCGGTGAGTTTCTTCACTATATTACAATAGGGAAAAACTGCTTAGCCTTAGGTGGCTGCCATTATGTCAGTGTACAGCGGCTGATCCGAGCTTGGAGGTAGACTTTCGATGCAATAAGTGCAACTGGTCTTTCCTCCAGCCCAGGAAACTCGCACCCAAGATCCTCCCACACAACAGTAAGTGTAAAAACAATAAGAAAACAGAGGACCTAAAGGCCACACTTTTAAGTTGTCGCTCTATGCAAAAGCATGAACCACACATTTATGACTTACTTTTAGACGAACAGCCTGATCTTTTATTTCTCACTGAGACCTGGCTGTCTGAAGCCTCCAACCCTACTATCACTTCGGCCATCCCTACGGATTATAAAATCCTTAGGAGGGACCACCCGAGTGGGAAGGGGCGGTGTCGCCATAATTTGCAATAAAAACTAGACTGCTCTCCCATCCCGATGGAAAACATCGAGGGCACAGAGTCCTTAGGCTTCCGCTGTACCTTTTCCCCCATCATAGCATAGCTGTTTTCTGATTTACAGACCTCTCGGTGCAATTGGAAATTTTATTACTGCGCTTAATGCAGCCACCACCTCCCTGGCCTTAAAATACAACAACTGCCTTATTCTGGGAGATTTCAATATACATATGGACAATGGAAAAGACCCTCAAACAATTTCCTTGTTGGAGACGCTGCAGGCCTGCAACATGTTTCCATCTATTTCTTCGGCCACCCATGAGAAGGGCCATACCCTAGACCAAATCTTTCTCAACTTTGACATATCAGTAAGCCTACCTCTTCCCATTACCTGGTCTGACCACCTCCTATTAAAATTCGTCAATCCCAACTCTGCCACAGCCCCTCGGGCTAACGCAGGGCAGAGGGTCCCTAAGTACAGGATGTTCCATAAAATATCCATCCCGATGTTAGCAGACACCCTCGGTCGTTCTCACCGGAGCTGTCTGGCTGCCCCGACTCAGACGCCCTCTCAATAGATTCATGGCTCCGAACCAACATTGGTGCAGCGGTACTGGTTGTTTCCCGCTCCTCAAAGAGGTCGGCCCCACCAGCTCCATGGTTTTACGATTCCCTCAGATCTAGCAAAAGTAATTGTAGAAAAATGGAACGGAAATGGCGTAAATCCTATCTACCTGAGGACAGGGAGGTGTATAAAGACACCTTAAAAGCTCATTACATTCTCGTGAAGGCAGCCAAGAAAAACTTCTTTCAAACATAGATAGAAAATGCCCAAAATAAGAGTAAGGAAATCTTTAGTATAGTTAAATCCTTTACTGCCCAGCCAGAACAAAGGAAGGGCCATGCATGGAAGAATGGTCTAAGCAAATAGCTCAATTCTTCCACAAAAGATCTCCGTGATCCAACAAGCCTTCACTAACATCTCAGAGGAAGAACTGACCTTCTACCTTGGTTCTTATAGCAAATTTCACCTCTTGGATCCTCCATCTTTATTAGCTTTCCCTGAAGTTTCAGCTTGAAGAGTCACTGACCCTTCTCCAAAGCATTAAGTCTGGCTCTCCTACCGACCCATGTCCAGCGAATATCCTGAACCTATTAGCTCCACCATAAAACCCACGGTAAACCAGCTCTTTAATGCTTCCCTCTCCTTAGGCAACATGCCGAAATTATGGAAGAATGCTAAGATTCTTCCACTGATAAAAGGCTAACGCCAAACCGACGGACCCTGCCAACTACAGGCCAATCTCCCTTCTTCCGGCCCTCTCCAAAGTATTAGAGAAGCATGTAAACAAGGCCCTCCAAAAACACTTTGAAGATGGGAAGCTCCTTCATGTAGGTGTCCCTCAGGGCTCCATTCTCAGCCCTACCCTTTTTAATAGATATCTATCCCCCTTGCATTTCTGGTAGAGGAAGAGGGCGTCAAAATTGTTTCCTATGCTGATGACACTCAGCTGATTTTTACATGTGAAAAGGAACCGACTTTGAGGGGCAATGATTAGGTCTTGCCTCACAAAGGTTTTTAACTGGCTTAAGATCAATCAGCTGAAGTGCAATCTTGACAAAACTGTAGTTGTTTTCTTTGGTAATCCAGCAACGCCAGACTGGAGCTCTTGGTGGCCAAAGATCTGCCGCCCGCGGAAAGGAGAAAGTCAAAAACTTAGGAATTGTCATAGACAAGACACTCTCCATGCGCTTTCAAATCCAAAATCTAACTGGCGCTTGCTTTGGCATACTCCGGATGCTAAAAAAATTCCTGCCACTGTTACTGCTTAGGAGCAGAAAGATCGTGGAGCAGGCTCTTGGTGACATCAAAGCTTGACTATGTCAACAGCTTGTACCTCGGTCTTCCCAAATCCCTTATCCAGCGCATACAAGTGGTACAAAGCGCGGCAGCCAGACCCATCCTGAGACCTAAACCCAGATCTATTATGACCCTATTCTTAAGTCTCTACACTGGCTCCGCATAAAAGAATGGATCGAACTTCAAGCGATGACCATGTTCTTTAAAGCTTTCCACGGCTTAGGAGCCGGCTACCTAAATCGCGTTAAAGCGCGTTAATCGCTACACAACATCTAGACCCCTAAGATCTTCCAATGCCAACCTGGCCATCGTGCCTAAAATATGCTGTGCCCGCACTGGAGGCAGATCCTTCGGCCTTCTAGGCGCAAATTGTGGTATAGACTCCTGAGTCTCTGAGACTAACCACAGACCTACTCTCTTTCAGGAAGAACTTAAAAACTGGCTTTTTAATAACTGATGGGTCTTTTACGCACGTTTCCTCCCGCTGTCACTCGCCAGGACACTCTAGTCTGAGTAGCTGCGCGCTTTATTAAATACACTATTTCATTTCATTAGGTCCTGACTGTGCAAAGGAACAGTCGTTCAAATTCTAAGGGCCTTATTTATGAGGCCTTGCTTCTTTATGCCGCTGGTGCGTCACTTTTTGTGACGTACGGCAGCGTAAAATGTGCCATGTTGCGCCCTAATTACAAAGTGACGCATCTAGGCAGGTATAATGTATGCAGGGTGGGTGTTCCCCGCCAAAAGCCTCGTGAGAAGTGGCGCATTGAAATCTATGAGAACTCAGTGCGCCACTTCTAGGACGCACATTGCGTCAATATCTTACACCTGCCTCACAGCAGGCATAAGACTGATGCAGGCCCTGTCACATGGGGCTTGCCTCATGTGAAAGGACACATTGCTGGAGTTGAGTCTATTTTCAGACACACCCCAGCAATGCATCACTTTGCGCCCACAGATATGTCAGAAGTACTGACGTATCTGTAACTCCTTGTGACATGATGCGTCATACAGTAAATATGACGCATCCATCATGTCGCAAGGAGGGCGCACTAGAAGTGACGCATCCCTGTTTTCACACAGCGATGCATCACTTCTCATAAATAAGGCCCTAAACGTGTTTATATCTAATATTCAGGGATAGTTATGTGTGTTTTCAATATTGTAACACAGCAGCAGCTCACCAATATTACTGCAAATAATCTCTGTGACGCCCTCCCATTTCTTATATGTAGGCCTTGTTTTGATCTAAAAGAAACTTTTTATGTATATTGCATGAAACAAACACAACATTTCTCTGCAAAATGGCTGTACTAGACTCTCACACATCAGGTACATAAAAAATAAATTAAAGGAAAACAGAATTTAAAACAATCTGTTTAAGAAATATTCAAGGTCATTAGGGCAAAACTCTGGAGAACGGAGCTGACTCAGTCAGGGGCCCCCTGAAAGGCTGGGGCCCTGGGCCAGAGCCCACTTTGCCCATGCATTAAACGTCTCTG